>CALNHX010009870.1:0-45480 GCA_940337035.1 Agriotes lineatus
TAATATATGTTAGATGTAGGGCTGTAAATAGGTACACTTTACCCTTTTTACTTTGTGTAGAATGTGCCGCTTTAATTTCGATTTCATGGTGGTAAAAACTAGAGGTGAGTCATGGAGATTCTAGATTGCCTGCAAGAAGAAATATCGCTGTCTATTATGTGATTCTACAATGTCTCAGTTGCATATGTTGGATTTATACATTTAATTAGCATTAATGTTGGATGTAGAACTATAAATACGTAGACTTGACTCTTCATATCTGCTGTAAAAGTCTTTAGCATATCATACCTGTTTGCTTTCCTTAAATTTGGCGTTTTTGTGGACATTCTTGTGATACCGTCATTTCGAATTGTGCAATACGTAGCAGAATTCATTCTGCTTATCGCTTCGGTTCGAAGGAGACGAAACAACTCGTTTAAGTATTTGGGTTTAAGAATAATTCTAAATTTGTCATTCTGGTGAGTCTACAGAATTGCACAAATATTAAGTAGGTACAGACTATTATTATAGCTTTGCAGACTGATGTTTCAGACCAACTTGTGTCACGCTGCCATGTCGTTTTTGCTCTCTGATGTCCGAGAATGTTTTTCGTCGTGCGAAAATTCATCACTGTCTCTTTACGTTTAAGTGACTCACGGTACAGCGCAAAGCTTCAGTTTCTAGCCGTCTTCGTCATATTTTGGACGGCGACCAATTCAATTCCCCCACGTATTTTGAAAATACTCGTAACTGAAACTGTTGTATATTTGAAGTTAACGGTTTCGAGTTAGTGCAACTTGGCTCGATTTTTGATAAATGGTTTCATGCACTTTCACATACGTCAATTTTAATCCCGCATATTGGCGATAGCGAACGCAAATAATTGCCCGCATAAATGATAATATATTGCGATTGCAATGCCTCTGTAGGGTATTAGTTGTTGCAGTTATTTATAGTTACGGCTACGGCTGCACAGAGCTTCATCTGTATACAGGGTGTCAGGAAAGTCAACCGTGTCGCTTCTAGAGATGCTAGGGGACGCTATATGGAGTCGAAAGGTCCTAATCCATTTTTGGCTTAGAAGCATAATTTCTTCAGAATTCGCTGTTGAAACTGGTACCGCAAATTTTGTGAACCGCTGTATGGTACCTACTGCGTTTTTGTGTTTTTGACGTTTTTTTGTCAATTGATGTCAATGTAATAAATTTCGTGTTTGACTTTTGTAGTAAAAATATACACCGTGCAGGAGTATGCTGATATGTTTTTTGTGTATGGTGTTCTGGTAATGTTAGGTCTGTGAATACGTCGATATTTTGTCTTCACTGTTGGATTTAAAATTATCAAACTCCGTTTTAAAAGTGTTCTAAAAGCTAATAAATTATGTATGTAGACGGCATATGTTACAATTGTTTTCCCATCTCAAGACATTGCGTTAAACCTCTTATTTAAGTCAAAGTACAGCAGTTCTCAACTTTTTCTTTTTAATTTTCAACATTCGTTTTTACGAAAACTATGCTTCTAAGCCAAAAATGGAGTAGGACTTTTCGACTCCATATAGCGTCCCCTAGCATCTCCAGAAGTGACACGGTTGACTTTCCTGACACTCTGTATTAGTGATTTGTTTATAATTTGACAGTATTAGCTATCATTATAGTACCAACAGTTTTCTAGATAGTACTAGCGATCAGAATGAAAGAAGAAGCCTGCTGGGTATGGATTCAAAATGGTATTGGATGTTATCGAATTAAGATTAATCACAGACCAATCGGCGTTTCGTGAACCGTGCAGCCATTTCACGACATGACTAAGTAATTACAAAGCATTGAAATTTAAAAGAGATTATACTTGGCGAATGCTCTTGTTGCTATAACATTAACAAACGTAGCTACCTCCTGAAAATTGCTCTTGTATAACGATACCCAACATCAAAGGGATCTTCCAAATTTTATTCCAGCCACGCGAAGAAGCTGGCTGGAGGGAATTTCAACTCGCCAAAGACGGCGCTCAAACCACTTTTGTCCATAGCTATTTTTTAAGGAAATGGTCTAGTTTTGTCGTAATCATAACTATTCACCTTCTATTTATTTTGCACTTTTCGATCGTCACCTGCCTATTATTTGTCAACTCATTATTGGCTGCAACCTTGTGCAGTAACCGATAAACATTACTGGCATACACAACTAAAATTTGCTAGAGGTTATTAAATTTGTTTTCCATTGAACTAAATTGTTATCTCCTAGGTTCAAATGGTGTGATACCGCTGATCGTCACAAAACAGTCAAAACTCAGGTACATGATGGCAAAAGGCGTGACTTCACCTTTATGTACAGGTACAGAAAAGCGAATGAGCCAACTGTCCTGTGGCGGTTCTAGTTTTCAAAAGATAAGATCTCATTTCCTGCATTTTTAGAAAATAAGACGGTTGCTTACACTGTCATGACGTGATGTCATCGAACATCTGTTATATTTCTAAACTGTATTTATAATAAACACAATTTCGAATTTTCTATGTCAGTGGGATGGATATGAGGAAAATGCACTCTGTTGCTTTTATTTGCTTTCGGGACGATACTTAGACTTACGTTTAACCAAACACTCAAAAAGCGAAAATTTACCTCCAGCTGTACGTGCCTAAAAAAAAATCTTCCGTCTGAATTTCGTCGCAAATTGATGGATCTCGTGTTTGTATGTTTTTATATTCTTTGCGCGATATTCCTGAATAATGCATGCGAGCTAGAATGCGAGTTTTTGTATTTTCAGTGACCTAAAAGTGTGTGTAGAATCGTAATAATCGCTTTTTCAGTTTCTTAAAATTGCAACCGTCTATGCTATGGGGAAAAAAACGATGTTTGATTGGTGCACCATTTCTCAAGAGCCGAAGACATCACCTGAATTACTGATCCAGGGCGTACCGATTTTTAGAAATTGAAAGAACGCGTCAAGTAAACAAATTCATTTTAATATTCAGCAAGCTTAGGTATACAGTCTCAAGTAGCTTAACATCTGAATATATACAGTTGTTACCCAGTTGACACTGCTTTTCACCAGTGTGCACTCCTAATTGTGTTTCCGCTTCTCGCCAGTTTGCAATATTGGTATACGAGTTTTACTTTAGATGTATGTAATAACAATGAAGCATCTCATGTGTACTGCAGAGATATCGTAGTATGATCCTAATTTCCCGATTGCCATTTTGCTACTATAGAAATTAATAATGCCATGGAACAGTGCTTAATTACGGTCGATCCGATGCAATGAAATAGTTATTTTCATGACAAGCGTCGAAAGTAGCAAGTATCGTGCGAGTGTTGATTAGACAAACGAGGGCGTAGCGAAGCGAAGCCCGAGTGGATCTAAAACACGAGCACAGATATTTGCACTTTCGGGCGAGTTATGAACACTATTTTTTAGACGACCACTCAAAGTAAATTCTATTTTTAAGAATTGTTTTTATTTCGTTTGCAAAATTGATCGTTATATTATTATTGGTGCAATTATAAAAAATTAGAGCTTGTTGGAAGCAGAGCAACGAATAAAGCAAAAGCGTCTGGATTATTTGAATCACGGTCTGCTTAATTGTGTGACAAACGTCAAAGTGACGTTTGTCACACAATTAAGCAGGCCGTGATGAGGCCGTGATGTGAATAACTTTGTGCCGTTACGATATGACTAGCACGATATAATATCGTGCTAGTGTATGAAATTGTCAACTTTCTGTGGTAGGCTGCTGTCGCGATAATGTTACTTTCATACGTGGTCGTCTAAAAATACCTTAATGTAATATCATACAAACGTAATTACCTAGTCAAATCTGAAAATGTTTGACATTGAAATGACACTATTTAAGCAGTATCTCCAGTTCTTTGAAAACATTCCTGCGCATTTTTAACCCACTTATAAAAACGCACTTACACAAAGATACTTGGCTTTTATACGCTCCATCAATCAGCAGGCGATCAAAAAAGTGCACCGCTTTGCCAAAATCCTTGTTTTCGGCGGGCATGCAAGCGCTGCACTCTTTGATTTTATTTTCGACGTTTATTTGCATTCTTGCTTTGGGGCGCGCGCCAAACGCCTGTTTCTGGGATTATTCACTCTGGGAATCGTTCTCTGGAATGACGTTTTGGGCAGGCAGCACACGTGTGTATAAATAATGACTACACTTTTTTCAAGCCCGCTCATTAGCGGCGTTTTCATGGCCACCGTGGGTTCGTTTATGGACGGCTATTTTTTCGGCCACATCCTTCATTTAACAATCTTCGGCTAATTCGGTTGTTTGGTTCGGCTGATGCGTGGTAGTAAACGATTCGCTCGATATAAACCCCAAATGGGTTTATGGCGATAATTTTAGATAACTGTCAGTCATTTGCACTTGATTATATTCGCATTTCTAACCTTGAGACAGCTCGGAGTTCATGTTCAAAACAGGAAGTTCAGTTTCGCGTGCAGCGATTGTACCATACGAATTTTGAATCCAAAGTGGATTAGGTATTAACAAAAACTATTTTCCAAATATGTACAGGGTGGTCAATGAAACTTGCAGCACCTTACTTCGTGGAACTGCAACCCAACGTACACATTTCATAGCAACACAGATACTCAATAAAGTGCACTGTATTAGAGGAGTTAAGGACAATGGAAGTAAATAGGGTTGATTTAAAGGAAATTTGTGGGAGCTATTTTGAAGAAAGATTTGTTAAAATAGAGGTCGAGGAACTGGTTCAGACATCGTGCGGAGTTCCTCAAGAGTCTGTACTCGGTCCTGCACTATGGAACATATATTACAAAATGCCGGAGGACTCTGCATCGGTAGTAAAAGGCAAAATTATTGAAGTTTTGATGTTAAATTGAGCTTTTGAAAAGGGAGATAAGAAATGAGAACTTGGTACTAGCACCACACAAGACGGACATGGTTATATTGCATATTGTGTGGAGGAATAAAATTGCTAACGCAAGCGTGATAGTTGAAGATACAGCGAATCGAAAGAAAACATCAAATAGTGTGTGATATAGGGAATATGTGAGGATGGTAGTTGAGAAGGTGAGGAAAACAATAGCCCTGTTGAGCCGGTTAATGGTTAACTTGGACAGGCCCGAGGCATGTAAAGGGAGGTTGTTAAATTCAGTTGTTAATTCAATAACATTGTAAGCTGCATCAACGTGTGGAGTTATTATTAAACCTGATAATTATATGCACTCAAATGTACGAAAATATGCGCATATATATGCCTACATTTTGTTGAGTATATGCACCCAAAGTTACAATATATGCACATAATATGCTCTAATTTTGTTGAAAATAAGTAAGAGTATTCTAAATAATGTAAAAATTTTAATTATTTTGTATGAGTATATTTATTTCTCTAATTTTTATTCAAAGACGTCATTCATTTTAACGTTTGACTGTATAAACACGGACTGCCAACGCTAGCTTCACGTTGTAAGCAACATAAAAATAAGATTTCCCCTAACCCCACTACACTATTATGCCCCAACACTCTTGAAATGAATTCTATGTTGGCTGATTCCTTATATATTGCTTCTTTGAGAAAAGTAGGGGTTGTTGGCAGTCTATGTTTATATAGTCAAAGGGTTTCGCAGGGATTTCCCCTTTCCTCTGCTTATTTCGATACGCACACTGCACTCCAGCGGCAGAAAGTGAAAGTATGTATCTCAGTTGCATATAAAAGTTTTATTAATCAATTTAATGCAATGGTAAATTTTCCAAAAAATCTCAGAAAGTTCATATATTATAAATTATTGCTAAATATAACAAAATATGCAAAATCCAGAAAGTATGCTCAAAAACGTATAAATATGCAAAATATGCAAAATGAAACTTGGCTTAAACGATTTTTTTTTCACATAATTAGTATACATATGCAGAAAATTTCGCCGGCATATTAATTATACAAAATATGCATTAACCGTATAATATCAGCTTTAGTTATTATAACAAAGAACTAGTACAAAAGTATCTCAGAAGAGCTGCAAAGGACGATGGCCACTATAATAACCAGTATATGTAGAACAATCTCACCTGAGGCAGTACAGGCTCTAGCAGGAGTTACTCCAATCGATATACTGATAGAAGAGAGCGCAATAATCTATCGGGAGGGAAACATCAGGAGAAAGGGGATAGTACACAAGGAATTGGGACAGAAATGGAAGGAAAGATGTGCGGCGGATACAGGTGAGGCGACTTGGACAAAGCGGTAAAAAAATTTCGGGCTTGGGGTGGGTAAGAGAGGTGAGAAGCAGAGAAATTAGGAAGAAGATTAGAAATGGAAAATTAAGTGGAAGATATGCTAGAAAGTGAAGAAAATTGAAAAATATTCAAAAACATAATAGACATGACAATGAAAACGACATAGGAAGAGAGAGAGAGAGAGAGAGAGAGAGCACAGAAAAGGGAGTCCGGGTACGAGGTCAGCTCCGACAGCAAGGAAATGGAGAGCAACAAATAACTAACAGCCCATCAACTGGTAATACCAAGCTGGAAAATTACTAGGGTTACAGGGGGAGTTTTAATCAGTAAAAATCTGACACTCCTCAATGACAGCAGTCAATAATATCACAGTGCTTGTTACTGAAACTTTTATGCTCATTTAATAAAACACCTGTCAGAATTAACTACCGATTACTTTAATGTCATAAAGGTGCGGCAACTCCGATCAATATGTCTTTTACATAAATATTGCATATCTGTGTTGCCACGAAGTGTGTACGTTGGGTGGGTTGCAGTTCCAAACAGCAAGGGGCTGCTGTATACAGAATGTCCTTAAAGTATGTGCACATGGCTTAACCACAGATTCTTGGACCCAGAATAAGACCTATATTTGGATGATATTCGGTATGGTATCCCAAACTCTTGCCATGTATCTTGGGTTCACACGTTTTAGGGATACCTTGTATAAATTCTATATTATTATTATCTATTTACCAACAGGCCCAAGAGTTGCCAACACTTCAAATTTGGTATTGTATATAAGCACGGTTGCATAACGTCGTACCTGTCGAGCTTCGAACGCAGACTATGAATAATAGTAATTTAAGTGTGTGGTTCTGCACAGCGCAGGAGTAGAATCTTTTCTCCATAAATCTGTCTTGTCAAAGATAATTCCTTCCAGTGTCGTAGAATACAATGCCGATGTTCAATTGTCTCATTCCCAACCGTAATTAAAAGAGAATTAACAAAAATTGAAGCTGTGGAAAAAGATCTGTCGATATTTTTAAGTTAATGTCTGCAGACTGCGCCTTTCTGGACTTTTTTAAAGTTTTTTTTAATTTACGTACCGACCGGGACGTTAAAATGTGCAGAATCTTATGTGACTTGTAGGACGAACAAGAATAAGTAATCGGTCTTTCTTTCTTTTATTTCCAAAAACATATTGCTGTGGATAGAGACCAACATGGAAACGTTAACATTGATTTTATATAAAAAAAATGCTTGATAGATACCTATTTATTTTTGTATGTAACCGGCAAAATAAGCACAAATCCAGCCAAATTACAACGGAATGAGTTGAGATTTCATTTATATGTAGTCCTTCATTGATATCTGATGTTTCATAACATGGCTCTGGGTTTAAATGTTGTCTTGAATGTTATCATCATTTAAGCATAGGACGCATCGATAAGGAATGTAAGGCGTACAAGCCAAATGTAATGTTGCTTTAAGCCTATAGAAAGGTTTTATGACAATGAATTGTGAAATAAACATGTTTCCAGCTATCAAATAGGCAGTAAGTCGGTGAGCGGATGGCCCGAGTTCGAATCCCGACGACTAGATGTTTAAAAATCGTACGCTCCCTGGCTACCACGCTAACACCTGTGGTATTGGTTAACCTGTAACAAGGGAACGCTTCATAACTTTCGACGGGTAATGCTACCTACCCGGCCTAAGGCCAAGGAGAGCTCATAGAATCACTTTGTGGTTAAAACAGGCCACTGGCGTATAATAATAATAAGAGGAAGATTGCAAGTATTCCAATCTAAATGGTTGTTATACAATTTTACAGAGATAGGAAGCAGGGTGTATTTAATGTTGAAGTAGTTTAACTTAGTTTATTTACAAATGTGTGTTAAATATAAGGGAGCGAATTACATCATATTCAGACTAGATGCGTCAAAACATTCCGTATTTCATAACCGAAGTGATAGTATAATTTACTTTTTTAATTAGGTAGCATTTAATTAAGTTATTAGTTATTATTAGTTTGAAGTTCCTTTTAGATTTTTGTGTTTGGTCTCTCATTGATCAAAAATTTCAAATTAAACAAATAACACTCTGAAACGTAGCTTTTGTTGTTAAATGATAAAGTCACTTGCATTGTGCCGTTGCTAATATAAGCTGTGTTATTGTGTGCTCTAGTAAACAAAAGAATTTGTATAACAATTGCCAGTTTGAAAATATTTGTTTTGTTAAAATATCTGAAAATGACAGTTCTGGATAAATAAAAGGGATATCTATGTATTAAAAGTATTGGGGGTTCGATGCCTTCGTAAACAGCAGCTGGTAATAATAAATCGATAATACAAGCAAATTCGAGGACAAACCAAAAAAATATAAACAAGAATGAGCATGATATTTGTAAAGAGTGGGTAGAGAGAGAGAGAGACAAAGATAGCACAATAGTGCTAGATTTTTACTTATTCAAGCTCCTGTAAACCTAGTAATTTTTCAGTCTGGGTTTGCCATTTGCTATAGCTTGGAGCTGGAAGTGGGTTATTAGTTACCTTTTACTTTCTATTCCCTTCCTTTCTGAACGCAATCTCGCTCCGGGCTCTTTTTACCACTCTGGTTTCCTCCTCTTTCGTTCTCATTATCTGGTCTATCATGTTCTTAATTATCTTTGAATTTCCTTCACTTTTCAGCATATCTTCGACTAAGTTTTCAATTTTCAATTCTTCCCCCCATTCCTAGTCCGAAATTTCTAATAAATTTTTTTGTCCAGGTCACCTCACCTGTATTCATCCACCATCTTTCCTCCCATTCCTGTTCGGATTCTTTTTTTATCTCCTTCTTCTGTCAGTATGTCTATTGGGGCAACTCGTGCTGGAGCAAGTATAGCCGCTACAGTGGCCCGGGTTCTTTCAACATATTTTTGAATTTTTTCTTTCTCATTATATCTCCCCAGACTGCCGCATCTTAGAATATTATTGAAGTAACAACTGAATTTAACAACGTCCTTTTACATACCTTAGGTCCGTCTAAGTTAGCCATTAGCCGGCTTAACGGTGCTGTTGTTTTCTCCACCTTCTTAACCATCATCCTCATATATTTCCTCATATCATAGTTCCTTCCGCAATTAATTTCTAAGTATTTGATGTTCTATTTCGATTCTATGTCTGTCTCTTCAACTCTCACACTCGCGTTCTCAATATTATTCCTCCATATAATATACAAATTTAATCATTCTTGTCTGCTGTAGTGCTAGTTCCAAGTTTTTATTTCTGGTGGCCCAATTCATCATCATAACCTCGATGCTTTTGTCCTTTACTATTGATGCCCTGTCGTCCATCATTTTGATTTTAAAAACGTTTGTAATATATGTTCCATAGTTTGAGACCTAGTACAGATCCTTGGGGAACTCCACACCTCCACACGATGTCTGAACCGGTTGGTCGCTTTCTATTTTAATAAATCTCTCCTCAAAATAGCTAGCTTCCTTTGAATAGGGTTGTTCTTCCATCTTTTGTAACTCCTTTAATATGCCTCTTTATGGTGCACTGTGAAGTGTTTTTAATATCGAAAAGGATTAACAATAACTAGTGTCTATTCTTTATGAAGCTGTCCAGGAAACTTTGCTCGTTTTCACCTAGACTGGTTCTCATGGCATCCATGGTTGATTTTCGTTTCCTGAATTTAAATACCGCATAAGCACTACTTGCAGATTGGCTGTATTTTCTAGAGCTTACAGGTTATCTCAGCTACGCGTCACATTTCGTTTTATTTTGCATTGTTTTGTCGTTTTATTAATCTCCATTTGTGACGATTATTGTATGCTAATGGTAGAAGTTTTTTCTTTCATTACTGTTGCCCTCACTTTTCCATATTTTGCATATGCTTCTCTATCCTTTTTTTGCGTCTATAATTTCGTTATTGTCCGTATGGCATCCAATTTATCATCAATTTGCAACAATATGTTTACTATGTTGTCTGGATTAAAGCGTTTTCCTTCTTTTGACGCCTGCTGCCCTGGTCAATTTCTTCCTATGTACACCTCTCTTGACTGTACTTACTCAGATAGGTGCTCCATATTGAATTATATATTGGCCTATTAAGTACAGTACCCTCGTTTGGATGATCATCAGTTAAATCCTGTATGATTTTATGTATATATTCCACTGTTTTCTCTATATACGGACTCATACGTATCCATGTTCCTTCCGAGCTTTATAACAAGGTACGCAATTCTTTCCTTACTCTTGACCACTGTTCTATCTACTTCTAAGATTACTTCTGTCATTTCCTTTGCATTTTCTAGTCCCATGTTTCTTATTGTTACATACTTACATATGCAACGATCTTCATGTAGGTAGATCCATGCTGACTATTTTGTCGTAGCAGATACTCGACCGCATCGGTCCTAAGAGTGGTCCATGTGGGGCTCCACTAGTTATGCTTTGTTTTTGTATTTTGTCCAATATTATGTTTCTGTCATTTAGATAGCGACCTATTCAACTTTAATTTTTTCAAAAGCTTTGTTAGGTTCCATGCCAGCGAGCTGAAGGCGTTTTTGATATCGGTCATCACGTCATCAGTGTCCAAGACCTTTACTAAAATATGTAACAGGCTTATCGGCCTGTATTTTTGCTATTACTATGTTCGTTATGTCGTTTCTCTATGTGGACTAGAGAGACAGTTTCCTGTGAATGTTACTCTAAGATATTTTATTATCTTTTTGCATCTACTGTCATACTGCATACCCAGGGCATCATGTTTTTAAGTTGTCGACCTCCATAGAGTTGTATCTTCTTTCTTTCTCTAGAATTTCTATAGCATCATTTGGTTTTATTGTCAGTCCTTCTGTTTTATTGCTTATGATACAGTACCTACTCTTTCTGGCATTTCTGTAGTGATAATATGGTTGTAATAAACGTTCAACAATAGTGGGCCTAGCACAGATCCCTGTGGGACACCACATGTGATTGACAGCCTTATTTTCTCTCAATTTTCTATATAGCTGTCTTTCAGGTAACTCGCCAGTATTTTTGGTAAGTATGATAGTACTTCTGTCTTGCTGACCTCGTTCAAGATTCCTCAACAATTTGAGCAATACGAGATTGTTAATGAAACTCGTCGTCACTCTCGTTCCTTTGGGTGGTACTAAGCTGCGATGCAATAAAAATTCCTCAGTTTGGTCGATTTGCGAAATTCGAAAAACGAGCCGGTCCGCCCCTGTGGTAATTCTACAGGTTTCCAACGCAACGTAATTCATTCAGCACAGCGCTTGCTGAATGTCCGCTATGACTGGCAAGCTACGAAATTAATCACGCACCGAAACCGCAAATTGCATAGCGGCTGCAATTGCGGTCGAGCACTTCTGCTTTGTAGAAAGAGAATGTGATTTAATGTTAGTTAATGTTTTGACAAGCTTCAAAATCGGCTGCTTGAACTTCGAACATTTCCGGCATGTTAGCTTGATTTCAAAACTGCTAAACGCTGTACTTTCATTTGCATTACGCTCTCAGTCTGTAGATATTTCAGTTGTGGCAATACATTGCTTTTACTGGTGTTAATTAAACAACAAATCTAAAATAAAGTTTTCCGAACTGTACAGATTTCGGAATTGCAAGACAGGAATAATCGACTGCACTTGCACCACAAATCCGAGAAGTTGCACGTCTTTTTCGGTTCGAATCGATAATCAGAATGGTCGAATAACGACACAAAGGGGGTAAAAGAATTTTCCAGGATATAGCAATGGATTAAGCTACGTGAGAAGGTGTTTCGTTGGCACTTAACGTGTTAGAGGTCGCTTTGCTAGTGGACGTGTCAAATAATGTTGCCCATTCCCGTGTCTGATTTCGGTTATCTAATTTTCATTCCGCCAACTCACTTCATTGCAGAGCATCAAAACTACCTCCAGGAAAACGGCCAGCAAAAATAGCCGCTCAGCAGTAAATACAGACATTAACTGTTATTACATGGAGACTGGCCATTTTTACGCGTTCCCACTTCGCATTATTTTGCAATTATTTTTGAAAGCTCGTCTAATAATAACATGATTGCATTATTATTATTAGCTTTGCACCACAGCCATTAGGGCTTTTTGTCCGAGATTGAAGCACAGATACGGCGCTCGCGCGACGCATCTGCTTGTGTGTTGGTTGTTCGTGTATTGCCCCCATTACATAATCGATATCCCGATATCCTCATAACATATTTATAAATGTTCCTAGAATCCGTTTGCGGCGTTAGGTGTCGTAATATAAATTGGGACCGCCCGAGCTAATGATGATGGTGCTGTTTTTGAAACACCCAGTGGCGGATTTTGTCGTAGATCGGTTGCTGGGCAACAGTTATAGCAAAAACTGCCTCGAATGGCGAACGTGTTATATTTTCAGTCCGATAAATAATTAAAACTGAATTATGAAGTACACTTTTTGTATGTTTGATGGAAGAGATAAGAGGGATCCTAGCACGAGTCATTTGCCCAAAGTTCCTTAGTGCACGCTTCAGAAAACTCAAATACGTGACAGCTAAATGCGTTCTTGCGCAATTTTCACCTTTAGTTACAGGTGCAGAAAAACTAATGAGCCAAATGTCGTTTACCAGATTTAGTTTTCAAATTATAAGTCGTAGTCCCTTTCTATCAAATAATCAGCTTGCTTACACCATGTGTGAAGTGATGCAATCGACACTGTAACACTGTAGGGCTGGGCGATATTGAAATTCTGATATCGATAACTAAGAAATATCGATACATATCGATATATCGAAATATCGATATATATCGATACATATCGATATATCGAAATATCGATACATATGGAAATATCGATATGCGTATATCGATACCTATCGATATTTATCGATAAGTATCGATTATATGGATAGTTATCGTTATTTCTGGACAACTATCGATAAATATGGGTACTATATCGATTATTATCAATACATGTGCATATGTGTATAGTATGTATATTTTGTTAGTTGATACATATACGTATATCGTTAATATTAAATAAATAACCAACCAAATTACCAACCATGTTAAATTCGATTTTATCACTTATTTAAAATGGTAGTTGATTTTTTTTCAATACAAATGTCATTTTGGGCCATTTTCCTTCATGCACTGCACACAGGCTCAACTGTTCTACGTGCGTATTAATTCGTAGTTTAAAGTCTACTCAGCAAAAATGCCCCAACCTGCTACTGCCAAAAAACCCGAACACAAACCCTAACCACGATCCAAATTAAAAAATCAAATGATTCAATAACATCAACCCAGCAGGAAGGACGAGTTCAAAATGTCACCGAGCAAATCTTACGGAATTTATGAGTGACTACTAAAGCAAATGTAACTCAGCATAAAATATCGATGTCTCTACGTACTAATGTATCGACCTATCGCTAAATATCTGCATGGATAAATGACGATGAATATCGATAACTATCGATAATTTTCTATTGATAACTATTGATATCGATACTATCGATAATTATCGATATACATATACAGTGTGTCCAAGATAAGGAGGGCCAGTATGGGGATCTCGGTAATGGTAAGAGATACAAATTTGGTTAAATGGGAAGAAAGTTGCGCAATTAAAGGACTAAAAAAATGACTTCTAGAAATCCTTGATATGATTTTTCCTTTTTGAATTATCTCAAAAAAACCGAATTTTTGGATTTTCTTTTTTATTTTTTTCTGACGTTAATATTAAAGTTAGAGCGAAACTGATTAAACTTCTTTATAGCAACTTTTAGTGGACTTAATGATTACGTTATCAATTTTTTTATCCGACGTTTCGTCTTCGAGAAACCATCATCAACTTCATTTTTTTAAATACGGTCCTGGTTTTTTGATGCCAAATTTGCAAAGCCCTTGTTACTCTGAATTCAACAATGTGCCACATATTATGGTTTAATTACGTTTTGAGCTTTTTTCTGATCATCATCAGAATTTTTTTTAGATACGGACCTGCATTTCTCATAATTTTGTAAAAATAAGCTCATACAGTAAGTTAGACCTTTTTACATGCCGTTAAAATATTAAAATGCACATCATAATGTCATAATTCTGATACATTAATTTAATAACCAACCAATAACTATTAACAATAAACAACAAATAAATGAACAAAAGATAGACAGAAAGAATAACAAAACGAACACCGAAACCATTTAATAGGTATTAAATTTACAGAAGGTATTCAAAAAGGTTGCCATCATTTTCTATGCATAAATAACATTTAACTGTAGAATCTAAAACATTATTCAGCAATACTTGCGTTATACTTTGAAAGGCTTCAAGAACCAATCTTCTAAGTTCTTCTTCTAATTCAAAACGTTAAATACCTATTACATTGTTTCGATGCTCGTTTTCTCATTATTTCTGCCTATCTTTTGTTCATTTATTTGTTGTTTATTGTTAATAGTTATTGGTTGCTTATTAAATTAATGTATCAGAATTATGACATTATGATGTGCATTTTAATATTTTAACGGCATGTAAAAAGGCCTAACTTACTGTATGAACTTATTTTTACAAAATTATGAGAAATGCAGGTCCGTATCTAAAAAAATTTCTGATGATGATCAGAAAAAAGCTCGAAACGTAATTAAACCATAATATGTGGCACATTGTTGAATTCAGAGTAACAAGGGCTTTGCAAATTTGGCATCAAAAAACCAGGACCGTATTTAAAAAAATGAAGTTGATGATGGTTTCTCGAAGACGAAACGTCGGATAAAAAAATTGATAACGTAATCATTAAGTCCACTAAAAGTTGCTATAAAGAAGTTTAATCAGTTTCGCTCTAACTTTAATATTAACGCCAGAAAAAAATAAAAAAGAAAATCCAAAAATTCGGTTTTTTTGAGATAATTCAAAAACGAAAAATCATATCAAGGATTTCTAGACGTCATTTTTTTAGTCCTTTAGTTGCGCAACTTTCTTCCCATTTAACCAAATTTGTATCTCTTACCATTACCGAGATCCCCATACTGGCCCTCCTTATCTTGGACACACTGTATATCGATATGTTCAAATCCTGGAAATATAAAATTTAATATCGATATATCGATACATCGATATTTAAAGAAGGGTATATCAATAAACGATATATCGATAATATTATCGATATATCGTTATTTTCGCCCAGCCCTAATCGACAGTATGTGAGGACTGAGGAGTCACGTTGCTGTCATTCGCGGCAAGTTGGCAGTTAATCCTTGATACATGTGTCAGTTGGGAATGGAAGCGTTTTATATGTTGATATGAATCGCCAAAGTTTGTAAACACGTTACAAACATCCATTTTTGATTCAGCATCGCGATGTCGGTTATTTCCAATTTCCCTAATTGCAGCTCCATAAAACGCGCAATGAAATGGTAGATTTTTATAGCAAGTGGCACAACACTGACAGCTTTCGTTTCCAAGTTATATACAAAAAAAGTCGTGTTTGCAAGCCGCAAATAGAAATCAAAGCCAAGTAATCTCGCCCGCACTAAAAATTTCAACTGTTTTATGTAAATTCAAGGCTGTGATAAATAAAACAGTCTTCCGTGCCAAAAACCTGCTGTAAAATAAACATGTAATCGCGAACTCAGCCTTGAACTTAAAAAGTTTATCAACCGAGCCGATAATGCTATTGCGCAGTAGGTAATATTCGTATTGTTCTTGGAGCAATCATCGTTTTTAATTAAACGCAAACAAATATTTGCAATTGCTGTACTTTATTCCTTTTTGTTTGATGTACGATTTATTGCTTCTTCGAAACGCTTGTTAGTGTTACAGACGATTATTGACGCAAGCATTATCTGTGGCGATTGTTTTTGGCCCCTTTTTAAGTAACAATGCATAATTTATACCGTTAATAATTTTTCTTAAATTTCTTTTAATAGCTTTCCTTCCTGAATTTTTTAATAGGTATATTTATTGACAGATGACAGGCATATTGCTCTATAGTTACCACAATCGTTTGTATCTACATGTGAATGCGTTTGATTTCCAGTCCTTTGGTATGTTCTCCCATTTCCATGCCAATTTACACACATCCTATATCAACTTCTTGACTTTATGGTGAATCAGCTACAAATGTCAATGGTTCCGAAGGGAGACGAGGAGTAAATATTCTAATGAGGCAAAGGGACAAGCGATCCAAGCAAAGGGTGGGGATTTGGAACAACTACTTATGTCGGGAAAGAACACCCCGCAATCAATCCGGTCCTCCGCCCAGTACCCAGTCTTCGTAAAATTGTATATTTTTTACGACCGACCAGAAAATACACACTTGATGCAGATTTTTTCGCCAGAAATTGACGCTTTGCCGGGTCTCCCCAAGCTTCTAGAGCTCGCCTGCGGCTCGCCTGGGAATCTGCTTGGTTCGACCTGCAAAACACTAATTTCACTTGTAACGTAAATAAATATTGTTCAAACGTCCAATATAAATAAGCACTGAAACTCAATGAGCCCAACATTGCTATAGAAATGGAATGGATACAGGGAATTAAGAAAAATAAATAAAGGAAGAAGTATTGAGAAAATTGAACCTTATAGATACATACAGGGTGGAGAAGCATTAGAGAGGTAACAGAGGAGTTTCTACAATGTAAACAAAAAAATTGAAGACGCATATTAAGAGCTGAGAAGCAGAAGACGAAAGGATTTTAAAGGTAAATCTTGAGAGCTATAGCAATAGGTTGAGGATATTAGAAATGTATGACCTAATGAAGACAATGTCCCAACAAATTGATACGCATTTTGCTGTAAACTTGAAATCCTAAGCGAAGATGGTGAAAAAGGAAAAATAATTACGACTAAAGTAATCGGACAATATGAAGAAGACATAAATCACACGCCAGTCGGAGCCATGGTAGACATGTATGAGGACCTGACGGTAAAGGCAAAGACAGGAGCAAAACTAACCTCAGTATTTAAAGTAAACACAGAACTGAAACAAGGGTGATGTATATCCCCAACACTTTGGTAAGATATACCTAGATAAAACGGTAGAGTACTGAAAGAGAAAATGTGAAGAGCTGAGCATACATATGAAAGAAGGTACACTATATATACGTTGGAATTTGCTGATGACCATATCATTACCATATCTGGAATCTAAGATAGGAACACAGGCATAGAAGTGAAAAAAGAATAAAATACAGTCGAAACCTAATTGGAATATTACACGGGATCTTTGGAGCGTGGTCATAACAAACAGAACTAAAAAAGAAGTCATAAAAATAATATTATATGGTTCTGAGATATGGCAAACGCCAGAAAGACATAAACAACCACTCAGAGTTTTGGAAATGCATTACTGCAGAAGAGCAAACGAATATCAAGAAGGGAGAGAGTAGAACATGATAGGCTATAGTTGAAGAGATAGAAATTTGACAACTCGTGTAATACGAACATGTCCAGAAAATGGGAAGCGGTAGACTCCCGAAGAAAATAATGCAATGGGTACCACAGTATAGAAGAAAAAGAGGTCGTACAAGAAGGCAATGGAAACAGTTGGTAGGAAAGTCTATCTAAATATTCATGAGTGTTAATGGCTGAACAGACACCAATGGAAAATAAGATCATTGATTCGTCATTTCTGGGGCTATTCCATCTCTACGAGCTACTTTTCCAAACGTCATTTGCTTCGTGGCCTCCCCCACCTCTTCAATTTCGATATATGTTTCTTTTGAGACTGCGGCTTTCCTTTCTCTCATGTATCTCATATTTTCTTCTTTGTGTTTTGTTCAAAATATATTTCCAGTATGCTTCCCTCTTCAGTTTTTCCCCTCATCCTCCGCTCTTCTTGGTGCGACAAAAACATTGTATTATTTCTTTTCGAGCAATCGGGCAATCCCCTTTGCTTCATTACTCTTATTTATTTAATCTATGTACCCTTTTCACTTTTATCCTTAATAAATCTCTTCAAAGCTTTTATTTTGCTTTTCACCTTTTCCCTTGACTTCTATTCTCAAACTCTCTACCATACTCTTCCCAGGTCCCTTCGAAGTTCGAACGGCCTCCGTTGCTTCGTTACTTTTATTTATACAATCTTGTATGCCTTTTTATTTTTGTTCTTTACAAATTACCTTATTCTTGACTTTTTTCTAACTCTTATTCCCCAAATCTCTACCCAACTATTCCTTTCAAAGGGCATTCTTAGATTTATTACTCTTATTTATATAATTGTCTGTATCGTGTTCACTTTTGCTCGTTATAAATCCTTTCTAAACTTGATTTTTGCATTTGACCTTGCCCATGACTTCCTGACCTCTATTCTCGAAATCTCTATCAAACAACTCTTCTCAGGTCCCTTCAAACGGCCTCTTTCGGTGCATTACTCGTATTTATATAATTTTATGTATGTTGTTAATTTTTGCTCTTTATAAATCCCTTCTATGCTTCGTTTTTTGCTTTCCACTTTTCTCTTTACTTCTATTTAACTTCTATTCTCCACATTTCTACTAAACTCTTCGCAGGTTCATTTGGACTACTTCATTTGCTTCACTACTCTTATTTGTACACTTGTGTGCATCTTTCTCGCGTTGGCTCTTTATAAATCTCGTCTAAGTGTCCGTTATGCTTTTCACTTTTTCCTTCACTTCTTCGTGACTTCTGTTTTCGAAAAATCTCTACCAAACGCTTCCTAAGTCCCGTCTTATAGCTTCCTTTGCGGCACTACTCTAATTTATACTATCTTGTGTATATTTTTCATTCTTGCCTCTTTATAGCTCTCTTCTATGTATATTTTTTGTTGATTTTCACCTTTCATTTGGTTTGTTCTTGACCTGATCTCTACTCTTCAAAGCTCTATCAAACTCTTCCCACGTCCCTTCAAATGGCTTCTTTTGTTTCATTACTCATATTTATACCACTTATATGGTGTCCATTTTTGCCACTTATATGGTGTCCATTTTTGCTGTATAAATCTTTTCTAAGCTTTCAACTTTTCACTTGGCTTCTTTTTAACTTCTATTCTCCAAATATCTATTAAACTCTTTCCAGGTCGCTTTGGACCAATGAGGCATCATTGGCTTCACTACTCGAATTTGTACCAACAATTTTGCGTATCTTTCTCACTTTTGTTTGTTATAAATCTCGTTTAAGCGTCCGTTATGCTTTTCACCTTTCCTTTGACTTCTTCCTGACATCCATTCTCGAAATTTTACTAAACTCTTATAAGTCTCGTCGTACAGCCTCCGTTGCTTCGTTACTCCAATTTATACTATCTTGTGTATCTTTTTCATTTTTGTTCTTTATAAACCCCTTCCAAGTTTCATTTTTTGCTTTTCAGGTTGCCCTTCACTCTTCTTAACTTCTGTTCTCCAAATCTCCACCAAGCTCTTCCCAGCTCCCTTCGAACGGCCCTACTTGCTTCATTAATCTTTAGTTCCATAACTTTATGTGTTGTATTCATTTTTGCTCTTTTTGCTTATCGCCTTACCTTTGGTTTCTTATTAATTTCTGTTATTCAAAGCTCTACCAAACTCTTCCTATGTCAATTCGAGTGGGCTCCTATGCTTCATCGCTTTAACAGTTTTGTGTATCTTTTTCACTTTTGCTCTTTATAAATCTCTGCTAAGCTTCCTTTTTACTTTTTACCTTTCCGTTTGACTTCTATGCTCCAAATCTCTACCAACTCTTCCCAGGTCCCTTTGAACGGACTCCTTTGCTTCACTACTCTTATTTATATAATTGTGTGTATCTTGTTCACTTTTGTTTTGTATAAATCTTTTCTAAGTACCTTTCGGGTTCTGTTCTGGTGTTTTACTATCACGTTTCCACATATCTCATACTTGTTCCAACTCCCCCTCCTCTCTGCAGCTATTTCTGACTTTCTTAATTACCTAATTGATTTTTATTTTCTGGATTTTTCTTTGTGTCCTGCTCTTTCTGCTGTAGAACTTGGTGTTTGTTGTTAGTAATCTATAGTACCTATATTATGGAATTCAGCTGTTCAGCACCTCTGTTTACCTTGCTTATGTGTTATATGTAATGTAATAATTGATACACTTTGCGTCTTCTCAAGTAGGATAAAATTTAATATATTTTCCTATGAATAAAATGGCTGTTTTCTATCAATAATCCATTTCTTGTGCAGAATTATCATTTCTCTCCCACAATCGTTTTTCCTCGGTATTTTCTGAAAATTCCATATTTCCACATTTTTTTCAAAAGACATGACAGAGTCATCCAGATTTTTCCTCTATCTAAATCTTCACAGATATAAAAAAATACTAAATGAATGTTTCATTGTTAAAAAATGTTAAACTATCGTCCTTGCCATTAAATAGTTATTGTTTGTGACGGGACACCCGTGTTTCACCTAACTGATTTGTCTACGTAATTTCAAAATATTGCTAGTAGAGCGACCTGAAAACAACTTTTATACACCTTACATACTATTGCTCGACAACAGCCAACTTTTGATTAAAATTATTCTCGTAGTTATGTTGATTTCATTTAGTTTTAATTACTGGAAATAATGCAATAAGAAGCAATTTTATTGGCTTCAACGAAGTGTATGGCTGTGTGGTATTCCAGGACGAACACACAATATGTAGAATGTTCTGAATCTTTAACTTGATACATTTTTCAGCCTACCGTCATTGGTGTTCACGTAATATTTACTTAGGAAAGTAAGATTTTCGCTAGACTGTTCCTCTCATCGTTCTTCCATGTCAGGTTTTATGGTGCATCCTCCAACCAGATTCGCATCTTGGGGTTCGAGCAGAAGCCATATTAGCACCATCACGCGTATGCAAATGTGCATGACCTACCCGAACGCAAAGTGCAATGAGCTGCTTTTTGCATCGCATTGACATGCATCTGGCTGCAAGCGACCTTAACCACAGCCCACATGGCAACAGTCTGGCTAAATATCCGAAAAAACAACCGGCAGAGATTTCCCATGGTGTGTTTATAGCTGCCATGTTTATACTTCACATGTTTACAGGAGACAGATAAAAAATGATATCCGGTAGCAGGGTCGAGTCTTTACGAGGCTAATGTTATCTCGCCCAAGGACGCCTTGAAAGCTTCTCTTCAACCCTTTTCGAAAATTACTTCCATAACGGCTTTTTCCTAGTTCAAGGTTTTATTTACCTGCTAGCATGGCAGCAATTTAAAATGTAGCAAATTAATGCTACTTCCGGTAATGTAATTCACACAGTTAAAATTCGCCCCGAACTCATTTAGTTTGTTGGCTAATTCGGTTTGTTCGTTGTTGCCTGAATTAAGCTGTAGACTGCTAAGCTGATTATTTCGAGCTCTAATTTTTGCTGATGGCAATGCAATTATTGCAGAGTTTCAGTATTTCGCGTTGGAGAATGTCAATTTTTCCACTTTTATGGTGTAGGCGTTGTCTAATAATTTTGTTGCCTTTAACAGGGAAGTTAATTTCCAGGGATTTTTCCACGCTTCGGTAGCATATCCTGCCCCAATATGAAAGTTAATTGCAACATTAATTATTTTTTTCTTTTGCAGGTATGTGGCATTAACCCTCCTAATTTATCTCGTTGCAGAATTGGTAAGTCAAGGAAATGTAAATATAACGTGTAGGTGGAAGTGGTAGGCAGATAATTTCCAAATTTCGTCTTTAGAGAAGATACAAGGTTCAGTTCCTCCCAAGGGGCGTAAAAGTACATTTGAACTAATTACTCCATTACCATCAGAGTAAAAAAGCTGTTTAATTAGACTTTAGGCTCGCAGCAGTTTATCACCATTATAAAGCAAATTATATTACTACGTGTCTAAAATTTTCCTGATTTTCATGCAATGTGTTTTAAAGAAATGTGAATTCTCAGATAAAAAAACAGGTGGTTGTATAATGTATAGGAAACATAATAAAAACAACCAAATCGGTAATTCATTATGTAGATCAAATAAGCTCTTATCTCTATCGAATTTCATTACTGCATTGTAGCAAACCCACCTAAAATTTATAAAAAGACCCGACATCAATATAACTGCTGGGTTTAGAGCAGTGTAGAGGTCACATGAATTCCTTTAATGCAAATAATGTTTAATTCATGTGAAAATTGTGTAGTGTAGGCACGGAAAGAGGTATAGAGAACCCATTTTATTAACTTTTTGTAAAACTGCGCAACCTTCTATTTCCCATAATCGCGTTATTACCATGCGTCAAAAAGTATGATTTGAATGAAGGTCGGTTTATTTTGTAGCCCACTCGAATTTCCAAGCTAAAAATAAGTGACACAGGAACTCGCAATAATGGTAAAATTCTTGCCTAATGCAGGGAACTTTGGAACCGACCGCATTTGCTTACAGCCCGTAGTCGCCGCAAGCGTCGACACCTGGCGGCAGGTCGCAGAACTGCTAGTTTCTGAGCTGCGCCACGGATGGCGCTTGCGTCTTCTTCGATTTCGTGCGGACAACTTTCTAATTTGTAAGTGGCACAGCGAAACAAAACTGGTCGGATTGATTAAAGGCTCTTTTTGAGACGTTTGCTGCAATTGGGATACACTATGCTTACCTCAACTGGCTAGGCTTAAAATTGCCACTAAAGAAGAATAGGGAGCTGGTGTGGTTGTGGGGGAGTGTTTAATTTCGTTATGGTTTATGGAAAGCCGCTGGGCCACTTGAAGCTTGAACTAAAGCAGATGCGAATCTTAATCAAAAATGCTCGTTACGCCGCCTGCACTTTTAGATCTAGTTTTGGGCATTAATGGCGTGCATTCTAGAATATTAAATTAGCATACAATTACTACGGCATAAATTAGCATTAACAACAGACTTTAGTAAAATAATGGTTTAAAGCGTAGCGTCCACTCTATAATCGCTCGTTTTCGTCGATTCAGAAGACTTTTATTATAAAACTTGGAAGAAATTCAGAACTTCTACTTTTTTACATAATTTGCAGTTTAAGGATAACTTTTAGGGTTGCAGTTCTAGATTATAGACACAAGTTCAATTCAGACTGCTCATCTGCACTATGGTAACGTTGTGGTGAAGTTACAGGAGTTTCTGGACAATCTGTGTGTGCCTCGAAACCAGGATAATATACTTAGTAGATACTATTTATATGGGTGCGTAGGCATGTTCAATTTTGCGGTCGTACGAGGACAGACTGCAAAACACGAGGAGGTACTATAAATCTAGCATTCGCGAAAATTCACATTTAAATTATAATGAGTATCTGTGCTGCTACGATATGTGTACGTTGGGTTGCAGTCTCAAGAGGTAAGGGGCTCCAAGTGTCATAGCCTGTATAGAAAAATACGTCAATAACTACCTAGCTGGATATTTCAAATGTAAAAGACGTTTTGTAAGGATTTAATTTTACCAAAACCGTCGCTTTGCGCGAGCGATTTTCACACTGCAAAATGTAAATCGGATTAGCGAAAAACTGGGATTTTTGTCAGGTTCCTTTGGTGTTCCTGGAAAGCATTGCGTGGCAACTTAATCTGTTCTAAAAATAAATTTCAATATACAAATATACGTCGGTATGACGTTGTGCGTCCCAGCAGAATATGTCGCAATGCACCGAGAAGAATAATAAATCGTTCTCCTGCCATAAAGATGCCACTTTGGTGAAAGTCGAGAGCATCGGCCAGTTTTTGTTGCATTCTGATCGGTAAAACCGGAGTTTGTGAGATGCCGTAGCCGAGAGTGTTGGATTTAACATTCTTCATCATCGTGAATAACGTTTTCTGGCGCGGAGTGTCTAAGCTGGTACACTCATTAAATTACGAAACGTCTGCGCCGAGAGTGTACCTACTCCGCAAAGAACCTGAAGAACTTGCACTCCAGTCAAGGCCAACTGCAATAGACCGTTCCTCGGCAACATTAAATCGCCGTTTTCCTTCTTTATCGCCTCCCATTCTTGCAGGAATCGGTCCTTCTCGCGCGGCGTTGTTTCACATCACGCTATAATTGCTGGCTTCTAGGCCTTTTTCTTACCGAGTCGCTTCTGTCTGCATCGTCGCACGACGTTCGGATTACGATTTTCAGATGCTGCTCATGGCTCGAAATAGAAACTGTCCTCTGCAGCAACTTGCTACAAAAGCTGTATTTTTGTTTACTGGTTTGGTTATTGGTCCCTGCTGGGCGAAAACTGGTAGTCACTCACTACGCGTCACGTGGTCGAGCAAAAACTTGCTTATTGAAGAAAACGATGCCTGCCCATCCACGTGTTTTGTATTTTTATATCAAAGCGATTTACTTCCTTTGCGTGTTGTGTATAATAAAAGCGAGTTTCTACTGCCTTTCGCTTCATAAATTCCAGGTTTTGTGCTCTTCGCCGATGTTATTTGTAAAGGAAGAAACTAGGGGCGTTTTTGTCATAATCCACTATTAAAGTCTGCGTTCATTAAGCTGTACTGTAGTGGTCAATAATGACCGTGAGTAGTCTATACATCACACATAAAGTGATAAATCGAAGAAATGTTATAGAAGTGTCTAGAAGAAAAAGTTTTAAAATTGTGTTGGCACATATTTTCGGTGCCCCGGGCTAATTTATTTTTTCCTGGATTCAGATCGGTTCATATGCACAAATTTACAAGAACTGACGACTTACCATAAATTCCATAACGCCCCTGCGGTCTGGGGGTTGTAAATCAGAAACATGATACTGGGGGCGCAAGGCGAACGGCGAGTCATTTAATGTAGCGGGTGGTCACACACGCCCGTCCGCGAACAAACTCAGCCAATTCCACAAACAGTCATGCAAGCAAAACAACAAACATTCAGCTTTTAGCAGTAATGTGCTCATTACATAATTCCTACAGGGGGTTTATGGCCCCCGCGGCGTTCCCACGTCGCATCTCGAGGAAGACATCGTTAGGTACATTCTTCGGTGCGCGGATGCTTACCGTATCTAGTACGCATTAAGCGAACGTGAACTGCATCACTGGGTCGAGCCCATGTCAATGTAACTCGCAATTGCGGTGGCCGCATGGACAGCAAAAGGCACAGATACAAGACATCCTTGGGAAACGGGCTTTCCCAGCCATCCAGACGCGCTATCTGGAATCGAATGGCCACTGATCCAGGAACGAGAGCGCTCTCTACGGCGAGTTAACTCCTGGCCAACGATAACAATGAACAACGACCAAATTAATAAAGCTGCCTACAATCAGACTCAGTCGAACAATAACGAATGTTCCACTCCGCTGTTCAATAACTACATTTGCAAAGCTACGCAAGCACTAGCATTTTCTTTTTACAGACCTCATCGTTTCACCCGCTCTCTTATAAGTTATAATCCATATAACTTGCACACTTCAATCACTTCAAAAACACATAATCGCGGCAGAATGACACCCGCGGTGGATTCGCTTTCTCGTTCACACGCGTGCGAGCTCGCCCACAGACTGCCGAAAGCACCTCCGAGCCCTCGCATTGTACAAAATGCCACCCCCAGTCGCCTCAGGTTTCACAACATTCCCATGTGGACATTCTCGGCTAACTGCCGCAAAGGCCCATCGATATTTCAAACTACCTCCAGAAAATGCCTCCGATTTTAAAAGCAACCCTCCGCCTATAAATTGCTTTTGGACTCGTTTCGATTCTGTGCTAAATTTACAACGTATCATTTCAGTGGCTGGTTTAGTCGAGAGCCCATAATTATACGAATGCAAATAAAATAATAGGATATTTTCAAACAACTCAAAGAACACAAAAGTAAATATTACTACAACAATTGCTAAGACTACAAGAGCGTCACAAAACCAAGACCAAAATTAAACCGTACTTAAGTCTTCATCTCAGCATTTCTTTCGTTTTCTTGTATAGCAATGCTCACTTCTGTTCCCTTATTATGCTTCGTACATCACTAACTGTGATGTTTGTATATGCAAGTCGGCGCTTTTTGAATTAACATAGAAATAACATAAGGGGACATTCTATCAGCTTCTTTGTCCAATTTAACATTTGAAAGGATACTGCGAACATGTGAGGCAAATGGAATGATTAATAGGAAGATCATGTAATTTTTAGCATACGCGGACGATATAGTGGTGATAAACAGGTCCATGGTAGAACTAGAGAAATAATTCAAGAACACAACGAAGCAGTAAAGATCTGGGTGAATCAAGACGAGCCAAAACATATGCTCGTCAGAAGAATGGGTGGGGGAGCATACTAGAATTTGAAACAGTCCAGAAGATCAGCTACGTAGCATCAACGATCACAAATGTAAGAAGAAAGGAAGGAAATAGGATGTATCATATGTATGAAGCAATGTTAACAAATAGCCTAATAAGAATGGAAGTTAGGAAGCTAACGAAACTGGCAGAAATCAAACGAAATTGTGAAAATAGTCAAATCGCATTCACTTTAGCAACAGGAAAAGACCGATCTACATCATGAAACAGATCTGAGGCATTTCCGTAATGCCACGATGACGTTATGGGGTTAAGGCTTCAAGAAGATTCGGTCGAAGGAAATATTTCGTACATAGAATGATACGTTAAAAATTGCCCACAATTTTCAAGGATTTTGCAAAAACACGATGCTGCTAAATATTTACATCTGATTTATTGGCATGCTGAATGAAAAAATAAGAATGGAAGTGAGAAATGGAATAGTGAACGCATCCGAATCTCTTTCAAATATGTAGTTTAGCAACAGGAACGCAGCCATGACATTATGGGGGTTAAGGGCTTGAAGAAGATGCAAGTTAAAGGAGGAAGTGATACTGCGTAACAAACGGAGGGGAAAATAAGAGGGAGATTAAGAGGCAGATGGTTTGATAATGTAACAAGTGACTCAACAAGAATAGAAATGAGAAATTGGAACGAAATTATGAAAACCGCCAAATCGCATACAAATCTGTGACTTAGCAACAGAAAGAGGACCGATCTCTGCCATTAAGCAGATCTGAAGAGTTTCTGTAATTCAACCGTAACCTTGCGAGGTTAAACGATTCAAGAGGAAGCCACAAGTCGACGGAAAAATCCGTATTGATTTGAGAAGGGAGCAGTAGTGAAATGGTAACAAACGGAGGGAGGAATAAGAGGGATACCAAGAAGCAGAACAAGAATAGAAGTAAGAAATAGAAAAAAAAAACAGAAAGAAATCGACAGAAATCATGGTAACAAACAAATCTATAATTTAAACCGCAAGAGGGTCTATGTACTCCATGAAACAAATTTGAAGGGACTCTTTACTACATTCATAACCTTACTAGGTTAACGACTTGAAGAAAAAGATGCAAGTCTAAAGAATAAGTCATATTGCCATTGAAAAGGTAGACGTAACGAAATGGAAATAAACGAAGAGGCCAAGAAGCAGATTGCTTGATAATAAAGTAACAAATGACCTAACAATAATGGAAGTAAGAAATTGGAAGAAACGGGGGAAATGGAACAAAATTGTGAAAAACAACCAAATCGTATACAAATCTGTAATTTAGTAACAGCAAGAGGAAACAGTCTGAAACATTTCTGTAAAAAGTGATATTACCTTTGAGAAGGTAGAAAGGACGGAGTGGAAACAAACGGATGGGAGAATAAGGGGACGACCTAGAAGCCGACATGAAGAAATTGAACGAAATTGCGAACGTAGCGAAATTTAGCAACATGAAGAGGACCGATCCACCTTGTGAAACAGATCTGAAGCATTTCTGTAATACTATCATGACATGGGGTTAAAGGCTTGAAGAAGACGATACAAGTCGAAGAAAATTTTATATTACCATTGAGAAGATACCAATGACGTAGTGGAAACAAACGGAAAGAAGAATGAGAAGTAGACCAAGAAGCAGATGGGGTGATAATGTAACAAATCACCTAACAGAAATTGTAGATGTGAAAAATTGGAGGTGGAAATGGAACGAATTTGTGAAGATAGCCAAATCACATACAAAACAGTAATTTAGAAACATCGAGGATCGATCCACCTTGTGAAACATATCTGAAGTATTTATGTAGTGCTACGATGACATTATGGGGTTAGAGGCTCGAGGAAGAAGATACAAGTCGAAGGAAAAAGTTATATTGCCTTTGAGAAGGTAGAAATGACGGAGTGGAAACAAACTGAAGGAAGAATAAGAAGTAGACCAAGAAGCAGATGGTGGAAATGACCTAACAGGAATTGTAGGAATTGGAGGAAGAAATGGAACGAATTTGTGAAGATAGCCAAATCACATACAATTATGTGATTTAGCAACGGGAAGAGGACCGATTCAACGTATAAAACATGTTTCTAATGCAACAGGAAGGAATGAAAGGAAATTGTAAAAATAGCGAAATTGAATAGAAATCTGTAATTAGCAACAGAAAAAAGACCAATTAGGGGGATACCAAGAGGCAAATGGTTTGATAATGTAATAAATGACCTAACAAGAATCGAAGTGAGAAATTGGAAAAAAAGTGAAAGACATCTTGAAAGCAGTCGAATCCCATACAAATCTGCAATTTAGCAACAGAAAGAGGACCGATCTCTCTAATTAAACAGATATGAAGCGTTTCTGTAATTCAACTGTAACCTTACGGGGATAAAGGCTTGAAGAAGATGGCACAAGTCGATGGAAAAATCCATATTGCTTTTGAGAATGGAGAAATAATGGAATGGGAACAAACAGAGGGAGGGACAAAAGGGATACCAAGAAGCAGAACAAGAATTGAAGTGAGAAATTGGAATTGTGAAAAAAACACCCAAATAGTATACAACTCTGTAATTTAGCAACAGGTGTAATTTAGCAACAGGAAGGGGAAACAGATCTAAAACGTTTCTTTAGCGCAACCGTAACTTTACGGGGTTAAAATCTTGAAGAAGAAGAAGATGTAAGTCGAAGCAGAAAAGCCATATTGTCCTTAGAAGATAGAAATGATGGGGAGGAAACAAACACAAGTTAGAATAAAAGTGAGACCAAGAAGCAGATGGTTTGTTAATGTAACAAATGACCTAACAAGAATGGAAGTGAGAAATTGGAAGGGACGAGAAAAAATTGAAAAGTAACCCAATCTGTAATTCAGCAACGAGAAGAGGCGAGAAGCTGTAAGCGGAAGAAATAAGTTATATTGCATTTCGGAAAGTCGACCTGGCGAAGTGAAAACAAACGGAGGGATGAATAAAAGGGATACCAAGCAGAAGGTGGTTCGATATTGTAGCAAAGGACCTAACAAGAATATGAGAAATTGGAAGAAACAGAAAGATGTGGAACGAAATTGTGAATAAGCAACCAAATCGTAGACCAATCTGTAACAGAAAGAGGAAACTAGCGAAAACATTTCTATAATGCAACTATAACTTTACGTTTGGCGAAGAGTTGTAAACCAAAGGTTGTCTTTGAGAAGGTAGAAATAACAGAGTGGAAACAAACGAAAGGAAGAATAAGAGGGAGACCAAGAATCAGATGGTTTCTTAATGTAACAAATGACCGAACAAAAATGGGAGTGAGAAATTACAAAGAACAGGAAGAAGTAGAACGAAGTTATGAAAAAACAACCAATTCGAATACAAATCTGTATTTAGCGACAGAAAGAGAACAGATCTAACTCATGAAACATTTTTGTAATGCAACCATAACTTTTACGGGGTTGATGGCCTGAAGAAGGAGATGCATGTCGAGGGAAAAACTCATATTGCCTTTGAGAACTTACACAGATACCTGTTTATTCAGAATGTAATTGTTGTTAACTACTTTAAAGCTTTCACAATATATAATTAATTGATTGCGATTCGGTCTTTACATGAAAGTTGGTGAACATCGATTTTGATGGAGATTTAGTACTTATACTATTTAATATGGATGTAATCATATATGTAATTGAAGATTAAACATTGTATTTCCCTCCACTACTAAAAGTAGAATCTAATCAACTTATTTGTCTTCAATGAGATTAGTTTAATTAAATAGCCAAATTCTTCGAAAATGCTGTTTAATTACTTTTTTCAGTAATCTAGGTATTAGCCGACTTGATTATAGAAAGATGTCTTTCCCATGGAGAGTTAAGTTCGTGTAAATAAATCTATTAACGCAAATTGTTGTTTTATATAGCTTATCAGAAAGGGAAATGATTCGCTTTAATTAATTTTTCATGTTGGTATTAGTTTGACTATTCAACTGCACACCTTTATACGCTCACACGCCTTCAACGTCTGCATAATTTCTATAAGAGGTTCGATACCTAAGTTTTGGCTTTCCGTTAGGTATTGTTGATCAGTATTTGATGCCGGTATTGCCGGTGGTACATACATAAACTAAATATCTTCGCTCTGCCTGTACCACCGTCAGCATCTTGATTGAACGAACTGCTGTCCATTTTGAAGTCTCTGCAGCTTGGTGCAATTAAAACAATAAATGTTTGGTTTTTTGTCTTCTTGGTTTTTAAAAATTTTTATTTCATAGCTTTATTCTAACGTTTTAAACGTTGTTTTTAACGTTACGTTAATTTCAGTACTAATGTTTTCCTTTGCTTTGCACTTGTGTAACCCGCATTTATTAGCCAGCATAACATTTTCATCCCAGCTTCGTGAAGTAATCGTGACAGGCTAATGAATACCTCCACTTTGTTATCGCTCAGGATCAAGGCAGTAATTGCTGCCTATCGCATCTTTTGTAGAAAAACTGGAATCGTAACCCTGTTCCTGCGGTTAGTTAGCGACGACAGGCAATGACCTTTATTTAAAGATAGAAACAAGACCAGGACAGCGGGAATGTAGTGAAGTAGAAGTGGTCGCGGATGGTTCTAATTTACTAAACCAGTTCTGTGACCATGTCAAGTGACGCTCCGCTGACTCCTGCACTTCACTTGCTATCATTACCAACCTCTGCTTGTGATGCAATCGCATGCTAATTGCCGCCTTGTATTTTAGATGGGACTAGAACCTCTGCCTCTGTTACACCGAAAATTCAGAGTATCATAAGATCACAAATATGCAGTGGTGCAAAAAATCGTCAGCATAGATTTTCAATTATTTGTTTAATTTCATATAGTGACCTGTATAAGTGCATAATAATGTAAGGGAAGAAACCTATGGAGAAAGTGGATAAATATCATTATTTAGTGTTCACCCCTGGTGGTCATTCACTAGAGATTATATGTCGAATTAATCTAAATTTGTCAAGTTAAACCGACTCTCAGGATCTTTGTCTTCTAAATCTGAACAAAAGAAGAAGCTTAAAATTGTATGTTTACCCAACGCTGTTGTATGGTGTAGAAACTTGGATAGTACAGGGATGGTATAGAAGAGAGTTTCGGCTTTTGAAAAGTGGCCCTATAGAGGTATATTGTCAAATGAATAGGGGATAACTGTTGTCAAATGGAACAACTCCCATCAAATTCTGTACCTGTGCGGAATCCTGATTCATTTAGCCTCGATTTTTCCATACGAAATGATTCTTCAAACCGGAAGTATCGTCAATGTTGCTGGGAGTGGATGAGCCTTTGGCATTGTTGACTGGATGCCAGCTACCTTTAACACAAACATATGAGCCTGTTGAGGACACAGCCTTGGTGGTTTAAATATCCCAGCGCTTACTTTTATGAATTTTTCTATGTATAAATAATTCAGCTGCGTTATTCCGCCAAAACCAGCCGTGCGAATCATAACAATAGCTCGAATCTATATGAAATAATGAAGCCCACCCTAATCCTGCTGCCAAAAACCCGTGCAAATCGGGGGAGGCTGGGATCGTTTGAAACACTACGGTGCGTTCATTTCCTGCCTGAAATTATCGTTACACTTGGCGTGGGTACGGGCTGCGAATGCGGAGGAAGCAAGAACTGCTGGATTACGATTCCGGTGGTCTAGGAATGGCGAACAGCACGCATGGGGTATTGTCCATGAGCCTCAGTGCGACGTCACAGGTTATGTAATCTCCGAGTTCGCGTGCACCTGCTGTAATGCTGGCTACGTTTTTGTCGCAACTTTTTTAAGCTGTAGGAAATCATTGTGGTAGCCATTTAGTTGTAATTTAACTTTTTGAAATCACAAAAATTCTAATTAGATGAGAAAAAGTGCCAAACTTTTCCATATCGTTAAGTCGTAGTAGATGTCAAACTTAATTGCAAACACATACAAATCGTTCTAATCTTTAGGATGTTACAATACATATCGAGAGATCCAAAAAAAAACTGTTCCTCAGCGGGCTGTGACACTGTATATCAATGTCAAATTCGAAGTTAGTCAGGTTAGGTTTTCCGTCAGTTATGACACAAAATGACACAAATCCTAACCTACTAACCTCGAATTTGACATTGACGTACAGTGTCACCAACATATTATTCATACGTTAAATTTCCACAGCCCGCTGAGGAACAGTTTTTTTTTTGGATCTCTCGATATTTGCAGTTTAAGTAAAGCTGTATATTTTTGTAGTTAGTTAGTATAGTACCTACTAAGGGCTTAAACAAGACAAACTTTGCCACCTTTACTGTAGGCCAATGTAGCTGTACAGGGTTATTCATTATAAATTACCCACCCCTTATCATCGTTATTATTGTCTATAGAAAAAAAAGTTTTAAATAAAAGTTGTGTGGTTATGACTGAATTTTGTTTAAATGCTATCAAAAGTACAGTGGCGTACAGGTTTAAGGGGATACAAAAAAGTAATATATTTTTTTAAATGGAACACCCTGTATATTATAAAATTTTTGGAATGATCTTTTTCCCCTGATTTCAAAAATATATTATATGTTACCCCTATATACCGTTTTTGAGTTATTAACCGTCGAATATCTTAGTTAAAGTAGTTACTGTAAATATGGAAAAGTTAACATTATTAAAGTAAGCTATGAAAATGACAACTAATGTTTGATAAGTGACATTTATTTAATGAAATAATCAAAATGGTTTACAGTGAGGAAGAAAAAGTCCAAATATTTACTTGTTATACTATACAAAATAATAATAAATAATAATATTCGACGTTTAATAACTCAAAAACGGTATAAGGTAGGGGTAACATATGGTATATTTTTGAAATCAGGAAAGAAAGATCATTCCAAAAATTTAATAATATACAGGGTGTTCCATTTAAAAAAATATATTACTTTTTTGTATCCCCTTAATTATGCACGCCACTGTAGTTTTGATAGCATTTTAACAAAATTCAGTTATAACCACATAACTTTTATTTAAAACTTTTTTTTCTATAGACAATAATAACGATGATAGGGGTAGGTAATTTATAATGAATAACCCTGTACACCGTGTAGTTTCTCGTTGCTTTACCAATTTTTGGCGAATTGGATTGGACGTTTCCAAATTAATCAATAAAATATTTAACACATCTGAAATTCCATTTGCCACAATAAATTGGGCTTTCAACTTGTGTACGTTTCATGCAGATGTTTAAAGTTAAGACATTAAAAAAATTGTAAAGAACGTTAGAAGCATAACGTCACTAAATCTCGTTTTCCATTATACTTTTTTCAGCAGCTAAAAGCTTTGGCCAATTCTGAACTAGATTGAATGTAAAAACTTGAATTATGTATATTATAAAAATTCCTATTCTGTGTATTGGCAAACAAGCACATAACAAGAGGCGTGGGCGTTTTTTCAGTTTAGTGTTGTTCCTATTTTGTCTATAAAACCGTATTATTGTCCAACAAACCTCCTTTTCTTGGTGACACCTAAACAGTCGCATCAATTGTATTTATTGGATATTGGCAGTGCTGTATCACATACGGTGTACAACTCGGGGAATGAATTTGATGAATATATTTTCAAGCTGAAACTAGTATAAATCTTGTACTTAAAACTTCTCGACATTGATAAGTAATTTCATGTACTTGGTTTTCAAAAAATGTAGTTTTGCTTTAAAACTCTATGAGATGGCGCAAATAAATAAAAATTGGACTTAATAGCTTTGAAGGAAAAAAATAAGTTTAAAAATGTTTAGCAAGTGAAAGTTGTTATAGATAGCTTAAAAGCAGAAGTTGAAGCTGGTTTGTATTGATGCTGTTCGCCGAAATTAGGTCGCTTTGAGCGCCTGCGCGTAGAGCAGGTTGCCTATTTTTATTTTTATTATTTTGTGGAAAATTATCCAAATCTAAATTTGGTTTGTAGTAAGTAGATTGTAGGGTTCTTGCGCTTCGTTTGTTTTTCGCAGTGTAATCGAGTTCTTTGTAAAAGTGACATCAAGCGCGATCATTTTTTTAAAAATACAAATAGTTGTAACCAAATAGCTCGAGAAACTTCTCAGTTGAGGAAGTAACAAGTAAAAAAACAGTCCAAAGCTACAATCATATCCAAAATAAGCCCCAGCTAGTTGTGAAGAAATAAAAAAAAAAGTTAGCAATGAAGAGATAAAAATTTTATGAGCAGTGTTTTTCAAGTATTAGTTGTGGACATTTTCAAAAATCAAATAAAAGTGAATTTTGTTTATAGTTAAGATTGGAATGTCAGGAGCTTAATTTTTTCAACGGAAAAGCAACGACCAAATTTTTGACGAGGATATTTATTATCGAAGAATTTAATTTCTAGATCTTATCCCCAAGTATAAAATGTCAGTAAAGTCAATCTAGCCATTTAAGTGTAGCCCATATACAGACGTATTTTATAAATAAAAACTCGACTATATGTACTAAAAATTGTCAAAATAAATTTTGCTTGTGCACTTAATAAACTGTAAAATATGCGAGTTTAAAGTATTTTTATTGACTTTACATTATAAATATTAAAGTTACGCGAAATAAACTAAAATGTTTAATTTGTACGTTGGAAGTAAATTAGCCCTGAATCAGTTGAGAGACGGGTCCTGAAGAGAACAAAAATACCAATAAAAAAATCAAGCTCACGTAATAACACATTGCAGACATAACAAAAAACTACAATAGAACATAGTGCTAAGTCAGTAGATTGTTTTACAGCTTAAAAAAGTGCGAGTTTTCGGCGAGTGGAAATGTTTAATTTACGAGCAGCGCAGCGAAGCGAGTGGATCAATTTTATACGAGCATGGAAGGATCACTTTTCAAACGTGTTAAACATGCTAATTTGTCTAATACCAGTGCAAAATCAAGCCAAAATTAATTTTTTATGTTTAATTTACCTGACGTCTACATTATTAATTATAATTACAGGAATTTATAACAATAAACATAAACTGTTTTCGCTAGTAAATAAAAGAATTACTTTTCACAACTCAAATGGCACTTGAAAAGTTTGACATTTCTTAACGGTATCTATTGGAAAAACAAATTTTTCTGTGTTAAAATTTATAGAAATGTATCACAGTAAAGGAGTATTTATTCAAACTATCGACCGAAAGGTTGTGTCGTTTGTCTGTCAAGATATTTTTATACATTGAAAACGACATCTCGGCATCACATAAACTAATTAGAGCATATGTCATGTAGGCACCATCCGATGGAGCGAAACTATTTAACTTATCTGAAAACTTACATCTAATTAAATTCTAAATATGCTGAAACCTTTAGAAGCCTGAATATCTTTAAGTAAATTTTCTAACTTAGCTCTAAGTTTTACATACATGGCCCTGGAATTGAACATAAACTTGTTTTTGAGTTTTTCTATAATGCCGAAAGAATCGGGAAGTGGCACGACGTTTCGTTCCTAATTCCATTATTGGTGAGATTAGGAAAGAAAAACATATTTTATTGAAGATCAAATCTTAAAAGAGTGTATTTTAGAGAAACACTAGAATTAATCGTCATCAAATTCTGAAAAAAGTCTAGAACAATACTACGCGTACCAATCCACGTAAAGGCAACATAGATCTGAGCTCTCTCAATATGGTTGTCGACGTGAAGTACGTCATTACTTGAATTATCATCTTTTAGATCGCTGGGTCGCTGTTTTTTCTATGACTTTCTTGTTTTTTTTTTCAAATGTTCAATCTGCTACTAAATCTTCTACTGTAATGAACCTCACAGGGGGCACATTTAATTTTCCTCTTCTTGGTCTAGTAATTTCATCAATATTTGTCAATATTTTGAATTATTTCAGTAAAAGTCCTAGTTATGGTATGTTCATTAGCGTATAGGTAAATGTCCACAACTCTTTTTAGAACTTTCATTCTGTTACGAGCTTTTAAAGTACGGAAATAAGAAACATCGAATAGATGGCACAGGTGTATGCTGTTGGCCGGCAAGAATTTAAATTGACTTTCGTCGCAGCACTTTCTTATAATATTAATCAGCAAATGACTTGCTAGATTATCACCTATCACTATTTTAGGGCCGTCCAGCTTTCGAAATATGAAAAAGCTATTTTCAGGAATGAATCTTCGAATATGTCTCTATTGAACCATCCGCTGGCACTTTTATTTATACATTGCTCCAGGTAGTCCATTTTCTATCCACCCAGGAAATATGTTGTGCGCTTTGTATACAGGGTGCTTGAAAAATGGTGCATTAACTCGATGGTACGTTGCTAAGGGATACTCCCTGAGTACGAGAAAAATAAGAAAAAAACCTTTGTGTTACATTTCTGAAAATATAGGAGTCCAAAGTTTGATTATTAATTTCTTTAATATTCAGTATTGAGATGGAAAATCATTACCCACTTAAAGATGAATGTAAATACGTCTAAATACTTTTGTCAGTTAAGGAATAGAAATTTTAAAATTCAAAATTCAAAAATCTTCAAAATGATAACACAGAATGTTTTCTTTATTTTTCTCATACTTAGGGAGTATCCCTTAACAACGTACCATCGAGTTAATACGCCATCATTGCAGCACCCTGTATAATGTATGGTGGAAATGCGCAGCACATTCGGTGTAGGGTTTAAAACAGTAACGAGCTTATAAAAAAATAAATTCCAAACCCCCCGAATTTAGAAATATTTACTTAACAATTGCAAGTCAGCCTTAGATTTTCTAAAATAATGTCTATCAAATGTTCGTTGTATTATGTTCGGCCATCATTTTTTCTAAATATAATTTTAAAGTATTTGTTCGTTACTCAAAAAAAAACAGGTAAAATAGCTTTTTGTTGCCCCGGAAAACGATAAATTCATTGTAATTTTTAACAACTAAAATTACAGTTTTAATTGTACTCTCCCCTCGCTTTATGCGACCACCATGGACGGTGGGTTGCTATTAAGGTAATCAGCATATCTCGAAATACTAAACGAAAGTAGCGTGAGAAACAGTCGTCCGGCTAATTACACACTTATGGTGCTGCTTTAATCGACATCACTTGCATATAAAATACAGGGTTATTCAATTTTGAGGCTCACTGCTACAGTTTAGAAAATTTTCAGACACGCGATGCCATGCAGAATACAGGTTTCTTTATAATTAACTGACAAATTCGAATGCTCTTAACATCTCACTACAATAAAACAGTTGAACTGTAGTTACAGCTTAAATATGTCTGAATAAAGAAAATATAGAGGCGCCAAGTCGGAAAATAATTTCACATTGCCTCCATGTTGTTGCTTGCGGATGAGCCGTTGCTCCATTTTGTCAAAACTGTATTCTATCAGTTTACTAACTTCGGTGTGGAATAAAAAAATGTGAACACGAAGCAATGGTAACACAACTAACAAAGTCTACTTGTGATTTTACACTAAATTTGTTCGGTTCTTCAGACCACCTATGAGGAACCTCGTACAATTCGATTTTTCAAAATCTAAACAGCGAATTTGTTGTGCGAATTTTCGAGCGAGGAGCGAGTCATTGTTGCCGGAAACGGTTTTGGTGGAGGTCGTGGCAAGACGCTCACCCAGTAACCCCAAAAATGCACACGCAATTGCATTAATTTCGCATGAACTGCATCAGTTATTAAGGACGTGCATATCGTATGACGACAGCCTACCCCAACATCCTGCCTGCATTCTGCAGGAGGCGACGGTCATTTGTTTTGGGTCATGCGGGCTCAGGATCAACGCATTGGGGTAGGTCAGATGTTCATGTAGGTCGTACAGCAAGGGGTTCGGTTTTTGGTCGGCTTTTTCTGCTTTTGTTTAATCGCTCCCCTTGGAATATTTAGTAGGATTTACAGGGTCATGTTACTAGTATTGCCATGCTACCTTTATGGCGAATAGTTTTTTACATAATTTAATCTCATCAGTTTTTTGATGCACTTAGAAATAGATTCGGTTGTTTTATATTGATAGATTTGTGTTCCCGCTACATTAATTTGTGCTGCGGATTATCTGGAGTTATAAAACTAGTATCTATTCCAATTGAACGTATATAAAGCAATATTGGATTTGCAAATCAATTCATTTTAATACAATCCCCCATTGTCTTTCTATTTATTGACGTGAATTGCCAAAAACTGTTACCAATTTTATTGTTCTGTTACAATTGGTGTTTTAAAATTTATTTATTAGTAGTAAGAACATTCTTTAACCTCTAGGATTTCAGTTCCATTGAGAATTACGTATGCTCTTCCTATGTTTCTGTTTCCACATAACTCGATTTTTATTTTTTCTTATTCATCTATTTTATTTCCTCTAGTTGCATGTTAAGGTATTATTTTCTCTCTGCTACTAGAGGTATATCATGTGCATACCTTATCATATGCACCCATGCTCCTATGTATTCTTTCCTTGTATCTACCTCGTAGACAATATATAATTATGTAAAATAACATCACCTAGCCTGCGTGCCATATTCTGTCACGTATTCTAGATTAATCTATTTAAAGAGTTCTATTGGATCGAGACGCTAATGGTGAGCATTTTGAGCTGTATACATGAAGCTCTTGGATCTAACATATGTAAAAGATGACGAAGAGTAGATGGAGTGTACGCTTGTGTACAGTAACATTACCTACTTCGCGTCCCATTTCTGCCTCGTCTTCTTGATTCATCTATTTAAATAGTTCTATTGGAGCGAGACGCTAATGGTGAGCATTTTGAACTCTATACATGAAGGTATTGGATCTAACATATGTAAAAGATAACGAAGAGTAGAGGAAGTGTACGCTTGTGTACATTAACATTACTTACCTCGCGTCCCATTTTCGGTCTAGTCTTCTGGATTCATCTATTTAACGAGTTCTATTGGATTGAGACGCTAATGGTGAGCATTTTAAGTTGCATACATAAAGCTATTGGATCCAACATATGTAAAAGATGACGAAGAGTAGATGAAGTGTACGCTTGTGTACAGTAACATTACCTACTTCGCGTCCCATTTCTGCCTCGTCTTCTTGATTCATCTATTTAAATAGTTCTATTGGAGCGAGACGCTAATGGTGAGCATTTTGAACTCTATACATGAAGGTGTTGGATCTAACATATGTAAAAGATGAAGAAGAGTAGAGGAAGTGTACGCTTGTGTACATTAACATTACCTACTTCGCGTCCCATTTTCTGCCTAGTCTTCTGGACTCATCTATTTAACGAGTTCTATTGGAGCGAGACGCTAATGGTGAGCATTTTGAACTCTATACATGAAGGTATTGGATCTAACATATGTAAAAGATAACGAAGAGTAGAGGAAGTGTACGCTTGTGTACATTAACATTACTTACCTCGCGTCCCATTTTCGGTCTAGTCTTCTGGATTCATCTATTTAACGAGTTCTATTGGATTGAGACGCTAATGGTGAGCATTTTAAGTTGCATACATAAAGCTATTGGATCCAACATATGTAAAAGATGACGAAGAGTAGATGAAGTGTACGCTTGTGTACAGTAACATTACCTACTTCGCGTCCCATTTCTGCCTCGTCTTCTTGATTCATCTATTTAAATAGTTCTATTGGAGCGAGACGCTAATGGTGAGCATTTTGAACTCTATACATGAAGGTGTTGGATCTAACATATGTAAAAGATGAAGAAGAGTAGAGGAAGTGTACGCTTGTGTACATTAACATTACCTACTTCGCGTCCCATTTTCTGCCTAGTCTTCTGGACTCATCTATTTAACGAGTTCTATTGGAGCGAGACGCTAATGGTGAGCATTTTGAACTCTATACATGAAGGTATTGGATCTAACATATGTAAAAGATAACGAAGAGTAGAGGAAGTGTACGCTTGTGTACATTAACATTACTTACCTCGCGTCCCATTTTCGGTCTAGTCTTCTGGATTCATCTATTTAACGAGTTCTATTGGATTGAGACGCTAATGGTGAGCATTTTAAGTTGCATACATAAAGCTATTGTATCCAACATATGTAAAAGATGACGAAGAGTAGATGAAGTGTACGCTTGTGTACAGTAACATTACCTACTTCGCGTCCCATTTCTGCCTCGTCTTCTTGATTCATCTATTTAAATAGTTCTATTGGAGCGAGACGCTAATGGTGAGCATTTTGAACTCTATACATGAAGGTGTTGGATCTAACATATGTAAAAGATGAAGAAGAGTAGAGGAAGTGTACGCTTGTGTACATTAACATTACCTACTTCGCGTCCCATTTTCTGCCTCGTCTTCTGGATTCATCTAATTATTTAATGAGTTCTATTAGATCGAGACGCTAATGGTGAGCATTTTGAGCTGTATACATGAAGCTATCGATCTAACATATGTAAGGGATGACGAAGAGTAGAGGAAGTGTACGCTTGTGTACATTAACATTACCTACTTCGCGTCCATTTTCTGCTTCGTCTTCTGGATTAATCTATTTAAATAGTTCTATTGCAGCGAGACGCTAATGGTGAGCATTTTGAGCTGTATACATGAAGGTATTGGATCTAACATATGTAAAAGATGACGAAGAGAAGAGGAAGTGTACGCTTGTGTACATTAACATTACTTACTTCGCGTCCCATTTCTGCCTCATCTTCTTGATCCATCTATTTAAATAGTTCTATTGGAGCGAGACGCTAATGGTGAGCATTTTGAACTCTATACATGAAGGTATTGGATCTAACATATGTAAAAGATGGCGAAGAGTAGAGGAAGTGTACGCTTGTGTACATTAACATTACCTCCTTTGCGTCCCATTTTCTGCCTCGTCTTCTGGATTTATCTATTTAACGAGTTCTATTAGATCGAGACGCTAATGGTGAGCATTTTGAGCTGTATGCATGAAGGTATTGGATCTAACATATGTAAAAGATGACGAAGAGTAGAGGAAGTGTACGCTTGTGTACATTAACATTACCTCCTTTGCGTCCCATTTTCTGCCTCGTCTTCTGGATTTATCTATTTAACGGGTTCTATTAGATCGAGACGCTAATGGTGAGCATTTTGAGCTGTATGCATGAAGGTATTGGATCTAACATATGTAAAAGATGACGAAGAGTAGAGGAAGTATACGCTTGTGTACATTAACATTACCTACTTCGCGTTCCATTTTCTGCCTCGTCTTCTTGATTCATCTATTTAAATAGTTCTATTGGATCGATACGCTAATGGTGAGCATTTTGAGCTGTATACATGAAGGTATTGGATCTAACATATGTAAAAGAAGAGGAAGAGAACAGGAACTGTATGCTTGTGTACATTAATATTATCTACTTCACGTCCCATATTTTATCACGTCTTCTGGATTAATCTATAGAAACGATCCTGTTAAATTGAGACGCGAATGTTGAACATTTTGAACAGTATAGCTGAAGGTATAAGATGTAACATAACTAATTGCAGAAAAGAAGGAAACGTGTATGCTTGTGTAAATTAACATTACCTACTCTGCATACCATATTTTGTACTTCTGAATTAACTGGTTGAAAAAGTCCTACTGGATCGAGACGCTAATGCTGAACGACTTATTTTTTTTTAATATTTAGTAGTTTTCTAAATAATTGATTGGTTTTAAATATATGGTTGTCCAGCCACGATACATGTGTTATTAAATGTAAATTGTAGAACCAAGAAAAATATTTTGCTTTCACGGTTTAGGCGTAAACAACACCTGTTCTGGCTGTTTACCATAGTTTTGGTCTCTTGATTCTTGGTTTATACACCATGACTACCGTGGTGTTCTATTGTTGCCCATTCATTGGATTTAAAAATCAACGCAGCTTTACACTTGATATAACAAAGTTAAGTAGATAATGTTACTATTGATCTGTAATATCATGTAGCATATTTTGATGTACGTATTTTTTGTCTGATAGATGTACCGTAATCGTATTACATGTTACAGAATAAACGTGTAGCGTGTAATATTTTATATTAAACTGTGTAGATAACCATTCTATTAACCTATTATTTTTCTTCTTTATGTTAATAGGTCTGTTGGGCTGTTATTTGCAGTTTTGGTCGCTCTGCCGCTTTATTATAATGCGATCTCGCCTTCTTGTACTATTAACTAAGCAAACATTTTAGAATTTAGAATTTCATCCGACATCTTTAACCGCCTTTTCAGCTGCACGCCGAGATCCTGCAAACGATAAGTTCCCTTTTTAGCAGTCCCCCGGCACCTGGCTCCGAAGGGGTTACATCTGCATTATTTGTCATTCAAAAACGTCAAAATTCGCCGACGATATGCATCGGTACAATTGCGGTTCGACCAGGAATTCGCCATTCCGGACCTCCGCGTCCTTGCGGAACCCAAATCTACCTGCACCCGTATTTTTACAACTTGGGATTCCGGCTGTAGCTAACGGGACTTCCCGAGATTTGTGGATTTTTTGCCGCCCTTGACGGCCCGGGCCCTTTTTATAGCTGTAATTCCGGGTTTGTTTGCATGCGTTCAGGAAAGGTACAAGTTCGAATATTCGCAGCAGATTCGAGGCGAACATAATGGAGCGATACCATCGGACTTGGAGTGGCGAGGCTTACGAAACACGCGGCCGCGTTCTATTCCGACTACGTGTGACGTCACTGCCGCCATTTTACCGGCGCCTTGCTCCACCAGAGCGTGACCGACTCAGCAGGTTGAAAACAAAAGTTAGAATATGCAAGTTTAATGTCATTGTTACACTCTTCCATACAATACAATAACGCTTTGAATAGTCGTCTATTGAGGCTGTCTTAAACCGATTGAAGCCAAACCTTACTTCCAAACAAGTAAATTTGAGCTCCAGAGGAAGTATCCAGGGAATCATTTAATCAAACCAGCTGTAACTACTATAAATATAAACAAACTTTATTTAAAATAGCACATTCAAAGTGGAATTTTCTGAGTTTTCAATACTAGCTCCAGATATGACCGATGAAATCTTCCTTCATCGCTGTATTTTTATTTATTGCAACTAGTTTGTATAAAAATTAAAGTCCTATTTTTTAAAAATTAATCGTTTTTAAATCATTTATGGAATTCACTTTCCCCACTTTATATATGCAATGCTATTTGTACAGAAAAGTAAAAACTAGTCGCAGGGGACTAAGTCCGGTGAGCAGAGAGGGTAAAACGCCAATATTGTTTAATATCTTCTTGTTAGTTTATAAGGTATACTTGCGTCGTCTTTCTCTCTAAACCTATAATTTTTATGGCTAATTTATGTTCCTCTCAAATTTGTATTGTCTGTACTTATCACTAATTGTTTTATTTCCTTCTGGCACTCGCAACTAGGGTTTCCAGTCCCGGGATCCGGTCCCGGGACAGTCCCGGGATTCTACCACAAAAACCGAGTCCCGGGACCACAGCCAGAACAGGCGAAGTCCCGGGACCATGTCAACATGCGTGCGTATACTGGATATTAAAGAATTAGGACGGGTATTCACCGGCGTCCGGCGTACTACTCAGACCTCTTGCACATTTTGCATTATTTGCGTTTTGCGTAGGCAGGAGAGATATTATTTTCGGTAGGTTACAATTAAACCTATGTGTTGTTTCAGCCACATTTGCATATATTAATCGATTTATGTATTTGTCTATTTTTTCTTGTTGGATTTAGATATGTGCGAAGAAGCTGAATAATTTATATTTTTGAGTTTTAAGTGTGTTCGTTATTTGTCTGCTAAAGCGTTACGATTAGAATGAATTCCGAATCGCAACCTACCTTTCTTCTACACTAAAAAAACGATTTGAAGTCAATATGGCGACAATTTTATATATTGAAGATAAAACAATTAGCGAAATGTAAAGTTGGTTCCTACAAAATTATCATAATCAGAGGCAGCTTGGCGAAAGGATTACACAAACACTTTGCAGTTCAAACAAAAGCAAAAGATGAACAGCGGCAGACATTTTTAGTACCAGAAAAAAGCAATGGAGTTGTAGACGAGCACCAGTGCAAATTATCAGCACAGAAATACTTTATTTAACTTAAAACACATTTTTTTCTTTGGATATTGCATTCGGAAATTTCACCTGAACACTATTTCTTTTTCGGGACCATTTTCGGGATTTTCGGGACTAGGCCCGGGACTTGAAATTTAGCTCGTAAGTCCCGAAAACACTTTTGGTCCCGGGACTTGGAAACCCTACTCGCAACGTTTCGTTCTCAACACACAATTTGTATTCGTAAAGTTTTTGATCGTTTTATCTTTAATACAACCCCTTTCTTTAATTTTTTTTCGCGTGTCATCTGCCAGTTATGACGCATATTTTTCAGCGGTACTTATCTTATGGCAATATTAAATGCATGTGTTGAGCTAATTTAAACAATCGAGACTTCCGAATATTTAAAGTTTCCATGAGAGCGAAATCGTCAAGCCCAGACCTCCTTTCATAAGACTTTTATTCAGGGGAAAATGCAACAGATCCGTTAGCACCAAAATATGGTTTGCGGAAAGTTCGTTCCCCACATTTCGTACCCCACATTTTGTACCCCACATTTCGTTCCCGGGATATTTCGTCTCCCCACATCTCGTACCCGGAAACTTCGTTCCCGACCGAGCTCAATTTGTCTTCTATATTACAGGGTATTGAAAAACGAGTGCAGCGATCGGAATGCAGTTAAAAAAATTAAAGATAAATAAATTAATTAAAATAACTTTCATTTTTAACCGAATTCCGATCGCTGCACTCGTTTTTCATCACCCTATAATCTAGGAGACAAATTGAGCTCGCTCGGGAACGAAGTTTCCGGGTACGAGATGTGGGGAGACGAAATATCCCGGGAACGAAATGTGGGGTACAAAATGTGGGGAACGAAATGTGGGGAACAAACTTTTTGCATCCCCCAAAATATAGAGCAACACATAAAGACATACACGCATACTTGAACTCTAGCAGTAATGCTCACTCCCGAGATATCTTCACAGAAAGCTTGCTGACCGTCTTGCCGGCGCGAGGCTTTAAGCAAGCGTCATGAAAATGTTACAAGCGAGCGGTTCACATGACGTCCATCTCTTGGCTTGAAATGGAAACGCAAGTCTGCTACACAGATAAATGTCCTATGAACAACAGCGGGGGTGAAACAGAATAAGAGCCAGAAAATTTTGGCTCAAACCCTAGTAACCTCAACGGCTATGGGTATGTGTCGACATCACTGTGGTTCCCTAATCCGGTTTTGGCTATCTTAGTGCCTAAATTTTCTCCGTTGCAGTCCGGATGTTAACAACGTACCTATGAATAACGGTTGAAGTACACGAAACAAAGCAATTCTAGTAGTCTATACAAATAAAGAGGTTAAAAAGATTTC
>CALNHX010009871.1:0-45477 GCA_940337035.1 Agriotes lineatus
GGTGGTCGGTGGTTATGGCTTGCGGAAAAATATTTTTTTTTTACAAAATAATAAATTTAGTACAGTCAAAATAGTGTAAAAATACCATTGACCTGGGAAAAATTGCAACACAAATGATTCTTTTTGCATTATACTCTGAAACGTGTGTATTTTAACATACTCAAAATCCCCATTAATCCCGGCCCGGAAAATCAGTCAAAATCCAAGATGGCGGCTAAATTTTCCGATTTTTGTCTTTTTTCTCTATTTTGCTGCATTTATTGCCGTAAAAAAGATAATGTGCACTTACAATAGGTATTTATTATGTACTGAAGCATGCCATTTACATCATACTTTTGAATTACTTTCATACGTATCGTTATACAGTGTCCGCCAAAAAATTGGCATAATATGGGAAAAAAATTATTTTTGATTTTTCAAAAAAACTTTTTACGTTAATAATGCTTCTCTAAAAACCTATTTAGCATGTATCATATATACCGAGTGATTTTTACTTATTGAGAAAATGGAGTTCTTCGAAATTGTCAGGATCCAAAAATTGTCCTTTTTCGTAAATTAAATAAGATTTCAATGAGATTTTTTTAGAGTTTGTTATTTTTAAAGTTCATGTGATGTGTAATACACAATGTGTAATACACAATACATGTAATCATTTTATTTAGATAAGAACTGTCTGTATATTAATGACAAACATGGCAAATTACTGGGCCGGGATTAATGGGGATTTTGAGTTGATGTAAATGGCATGCTTCAGTATATTATAAGTACCTATTTTGAGTGCACACTTTCTTTTTTATGGCAATAAATGCAGCAAAATAGAGAAAAAAGCAAATTCAGGCGCCATCTTGGATTTTTGACTGATTTCCCGTGCCAGGATTAATGGGGATTTTGAGTATGTTAAAATACACACTTTTCACAGTATAATGCAAAAAAAATCATTTGTGTTGCAATTTTTCCCAGGTCAAAATTTATTTTGACTGTACTAATTACCAAACTTGCAACTTGCGACTTTGAAACAAATCATGTCGCACAAACTGCTTTAAATTCACCAAATTTGTGATAAATCCCGGAATCTGGCAATACTGATCAGCAGAAGCACACGTCGCTGGAGGTCAAGGTCGCATCAAAAACGGGACCCGCAGGCGTTCGACGCCATAAATCCTAGCATCAAAACGATCGGACAACCAACCCGATTAAACGGCAGCTTACGGAAGCAACTAAGTGGATCAGAACAGCACCTGTATGATACGAACGATGGATCATCACAGCTGATACGCGATCAAAACAGATGGTTACATGATCAGAATACGTTGAAGGGTTAAGGGAGAAATCAAACAGATTATTCTTTATTAGGTACTTTATTGAGACTAAGAGTTGTTGCAAAATATTCAGCTATATTGGAACCCGTAGCAAATACACTTCAGTTGAAGATACTTAACATAGTCAAAAATGCCAACCAGGACATTCAAACTATTCTCGACAAGCTAAGAAATCATCGGAAAGATGCGGAAAACGCCACAGCTGACGTTTTGAAAAAATCAGGCGACATTGCAAAGCATTTGAATGTTGATATAACTGCCACTCGCGTTGCTGTCCGACAAAAGCATAGAAGCAACCCTCCAGTCGAAAATCCATCCGAATTTTGGAGAAGGCCTCTAATAATTTCCTACTTGGATTCCACCATATCTTCATCACCATACTTCATTTTGTGCAACTTTTTACAATTTGAAAGGCATCGAAGGAGAAAAACGATTATGATTTAAAATGTGGAATGAGGTGTAGGAATCGCCAGACTGCATCGAGGTGTTAAAAAAGAGCGAATTCTTTTTCCCGACCATTAGAAAGGCGCTACTGATATTGCTTTCACAGCAAAGCACAACAAGCACTATAGAGCGTTCATTTAGCTCCCTTCGCCGAATTAAAACATTGCTAAGAAATACTATTAGTGCAAATAGGTTCGATGGGTTTTTGCAAAAAAGTAGCAGTTAGTGGAAGCTGAAGTTAGAAAATTTGCAACTAATCCTCTCAAACCATTGTTCCAATATTTTTTAAATAAATGGTGTTCTTCCTTTTGTTAATTGTGTATTATTGCATGCTAGTCCCCCCCCCCCCCCCAGTGAACCCCCCTCTCTATGAAAGAGGTTGAATTCAGAAAGTTGCCCCCCTTCCGTTTTGAGCTGGATACGCCCCCGGCTTCCGTTGAGGAAGCGGCCACTGTATTTTGTCCTTTGGTGTTTCAGCCAATTGTGCTTTGCTCAAAAAGTTTAAACACAAAACCTGTTGAACTTTTTCTGTCACTTTCATCGGAGCCCCAGTCCGAGTCCACATAACCAATTAACGGTTGTTCATAATAATTATTTTTTATAAACTTTAATGCAAGTTCGATTGAACCCTTGATGTAGCGAAGCACCCTTTTTAAGCATTTCCAGAGTTCGATGTTATTTTTACTCTGGTACCTGCTTAAAATGTTAAAAGAGACACAGGTCAGGTCGCCTGCATAACATCACGTACATGATAGAACCAATTAAATTTTTACATGGTGCGTCATAATATTCTTCCGACCGCAATTCCCGATAATCTACTTTAACTGGTAACGGGGTAGAATTTGGTTTGCATTCAGCCATATATTTTTTTAGGACAGCTGTAAGGTATGAACTTTGATCGATTGTTATTGAATCTTTTGTTCTTTTAATATTTATTCTTAAAAATAGTTTTATTTCGTCAAGGTCAACCATTGAGAATTGTTTCATTAAATATTCTTTGAATTTGATCATTGTAAGATTGTTTTGTGTAACAATCATTAGATCATCTACATAAAGAATGGCATAAATGTTTTGACAAATATTACCTTTATTTAGTATATATAAACAGGGATCTGGTGGACAAGATTGATTTTTTAGACTCTTTAGAACTTGATCAAATTGTTCATACCAACATCAAGCTGATTGTTTCAGCCCATATAGAGCTTTATTTAGTTTGTATAAATGATCTTTAGGAGCTTGTACCCCTGGGGGAGCCCGCATATATATTCCTCCTTCAAGAGGCCTTAAGAAGGCAGTTTTAACATCCATCTGGTGGATGAGTAAATTAAATTGATTGGATATCGCTAAAAGTAGCCGAAAAGTAGTTATACGCGCGACTGGTGCATTAGGTTTCGTCATAATCTGAGAGGTATTCTTGTTTAAAACCCCTTGCAATCAATCGCGCCTTATATTTAGTGCTATTTTCATGTTTATTGTTCTTTAAGGTAAATACCCATTTACAGTCGATTATGTTTTTGTTTATAGGTATCGGTACAAATGAACACGTTTTATTGATTAAGAACGAATTTATTTCCTCTCTAATTGCTTCCTACCACTGAACTTTGTCATCTCTTTCTTCAATTTCTTGGAAATAGTTTGGAGCTTTTGTTGTTAAAGATTGTGCAGCCAATAAATAATTATTTTCAAAATCGTCCTCATTATATGCGATTGTGGGACGATTTTTGAGCCTATCACTCCTTAGTTGAGGAGTGGTTTTTTTGGGAAATAATAAATTATTTTGATGTTCATTTACCATGGCATCTTTAATAATGTTGTCTGACTTCTTGTCTGATTTTACAACATCAGATTTTATATCATCATCTGATTTTTCAATATCAGCGTTTAAACATCCATCTGAATTAAAAATAATATCAGATTTTTTCGAGTTCTCACTTTGTCCTGATTTTAACGGTCTTGAATTTAGAAAATTTGGTTCGTTAATTATAACCTCGCGGGCGATTATGTATTTTTCGGCTTCCACGTCTCATATCTTATAACCATATAATTCGTAACCTACTAAAATTCCTTTAAAAGATTTTTCTTCGAATTTGGTTTTTCTTGTTTTGTTATGAACATGAACCGTGGAGCCAAAAATTCTTAAATGCTTAATATGTGGTTTACAATTGTGCCACATTTCATAAGGCGTTATATTGAACTTTAATGCTTTGGTTGGTGTTATATTAATTAAATAAATGGCTGTTGCTACAGCTGTGCCCCAAAAAGTTTTGTTAAAATTTGCACCAATTAACATAGCTCGGGCCTTTTCTGTGATGGTTCCCATCATCCGTTCAGCTACGCTGTATGAGGTACAGTTAAATGATAGATTATACCTTTTTGTATGCAAAACCTTTGAAACTCGTTGGATATATATTCGCCCCCATTGTCACTAGAAAGATAAATAATTTTTGAATTCAATTTAGCTTCGCTTTTGGCTACAAAGTGTTGACATCCATCGCATACATCAGACTTGTGCGTAAGCAAATAGATGACCGTGTAATGAGTGTAGTCATCAATGAAAGTGACAAAATAATTTTTGTTGTTAATTGCGGGAGGAGTAATAGGACCGCAAACATCGGTATGGATGACGTATAACGGTCTGCTAATATGGTTTTTGTCTTTTGATATTGCGAAAGCTAATTTTGCTTATTTACCTTTTATACAAGCCTCACATAACTGATTGGATGGGGTTATTTGTGAGATTAAATTTGTGTCTTCAATTATCTGATGAAATTTTAAATTTGAAAACTTATCTCTACCAATATGATCAACCTTTCATGCCATATTTGATAATTATGAATTTTATTCACAACATGTAAGTGGCGGTTTGAATATTGCTGGTTTTTATTTATTTGAAAACATATGAAAAATTGTTCTCTCAATGGCTTACCTGTTAAATGGTTTGTCCATCCTTGTTAATTTTAACTCCAGCGTTATCAAACACCACTGACATACCAGTCACTTGAATGTGCCTTACAGACAGGAGGTTGCAAGCGCCTCTGGAACATATAGGACGTTTTCCAGGAATTCACCCCTAGGTTAGTCTTCACTTGAATTACTCCTCGTTTGGTAGCAGTAATTAATTCGTTCGGTTTTGCGATGGCGATTTTTATTGGTTGTTGTAATTGTAAGTCAATAACGTCCATAAAAATGTCACTTTGATTGACAATGTGGTCACTTGTACCCCAATCAAGAAGAAAAAGAATTTCACAAGCTGTTGTACACTTATCACTCGGAAAGTCTGAACTTGAAACACTTTGCATCATAAAGGCAAAACTCGCACTGTTACCGGCGTCAAAATTGGTTGTTTGTACGGTCTGTACGGTATGCGGTCGATTTTCGGTATTGTTCAGCAGGTTCTTGTAATAGTAGCAGTCGTTAGCACGTGATTCCGACGGCCACAATGGTCACATTTTATATTAGAGTGTTTCTTATTAAAAAAATGAGTTTTTGTTTAGTTTATCACCGGTATTATTTTGTGCATAATTTTTATACTGGCGCTGATTATATTGGTTATTGGTTTGAGGAGTGCCCTTTTTTGACGATATCTTTTGGATTTCCAGTGTTTAGACCAATCGCCGCTTTTGAAGGGTTTATCCGTCTTATTACGTGAATTTGTTCCAGTAAACAAAGCTTTTCCACTTGTATTGCCATCAGCTTCAGTTTTTACTTTGACCTCATGGTCCAATAGTCTCGTTTTTTGTGAATGCGAGTGTTAAATTGTCTTCACTTAATGTTTCCAATGCTGTGATAACGCCATCGTATTATGGTGGCATTGTTAATAAAAGATGGGAAACCGTATCCGTTTCTTTCAGTTTAGCGCCGGCTGCAATTAATTTTGTCACTAAATCGTCGAATTGGGAAAAATGCTGGATCAGAGTGATGTCTCCTTTGAGTTCGAGGCTTAACAGCTTTTTGTCTGAGAGCAAGTTGCGTTGCCAAGCTTCGACGTTCATACAGGGCATCAAGGTTTTTCAACATATCCTTGGCTTTGACATTTTCTTTGGCAAATCCTAGGAATGCATCGCCGAGGTATTCGATTATCACACTTTTGGCTGAAGTCTCGTTCCTGAGCCATGTTTGCTCTTCAGTTGCATCATCAAATACCGCGGGGATTTCGCTTTCAATCACTCTTATTACGTTTAATTCCGCGAGCCAAGATTTTATACGGAACTGTCATATCGCGCAACGTTTACCGTTAAACGGTTTTATATTTCGTTTGTTAGCCGGAAGATTTTCCATTGTTTTTATTTATTATCACTTCTCACTTCATGCACAGCACTTACAAATGAAAACAATCTGCTGGGCCCATAACCCGTTGAAGGGTTAAGGGAGAAATCAAACAGATTATTCTTTATTAGGTACTTTATTGAGACTAAGAGTTGTTACTTTGCTCTCTGCTTATTAACTGACTTGAAAAAATTAGTATTTTATGTTTTACAAACACACGTGCATGAGAAGGAAATCTTATTCTAAAAATATGAGATCCAGACCAAGGTCAGCGATTGCTGAATGTTGATACTATTGTTTATGTAACTCTATTATTCTGGGAACTGCATAAAATGCCAACGGAATATACCAGTTATCGAGATTGGGTTGATAAGGACAGACATCTTAGCGCTGACAGAATCGGGATCAGAAATGGGCGGAAATTCGCCAGCGACCAGCGAGAAAGTATGAGAGTGTCCACCGCGACAAAATCAGAACGATGGCACGGACTTTTCAAATAATACGTCAAATGATTCTAGCTCCAAAAACACGTCGCTTTTTTCCCGTAACGGATTTCATTCACTTTTGCAACGTTTTTTTCTGTCTGTACTTGAAGTCGAAGGGTCCAGATCGTTCCTCGTAATCAGTCGATTCAAACCCTTACCGAAATCAAACCACTTGTTGAGAATTTGTGTATCATCTCCTTAAACTTAACACGCCTCGGTTTATAGCTCAGCGGTAGGGTTACTTCAATGGCGTCGGTTTCGGCAGAGGAGGGTGGGCGTTACTCTCAGCTAGACACTGGATTTGATTGGAACAAAGTTTATTATATTTACACTACTAACTAACATACAGATAAGCTTATAACTAGGTAACATATATGTACAGAAAAATAAAATGGCGGATTGGCATCCGCAGTTGGAAGCTGGTGTGGTCCTTCGGAGGCGGTGCCGGCGGCTAAAGTGGCTCCGTGTCCAAATCCCACGAAGACGGCAGGTTCTCTGTCCAGCGAAGGCGATTGGCTCTAAGTCCAGCGGAGGCGATTGGCTCTAAGTCCAACGAAGGCGATTGGCTCTAAGTCCAACGAATGCGGTTGGCTCTGAGTCCAGTAGATGCGGCAGACAGCTAAGTCCAGTGGATGCGGCAGGCTCTATGTCCAGTAGATGCGGTAGACAGCTAAGTCCAATGGATGCGGCAGACAGCTAAGTCCAGTGGATGCGGCAGGCTCTATGTCCAGTAGATGCGGTAGACAGCTAAGTCCAGTGGATGCGGCAGACAGCTAAGTCCAGTAGATGCGGTAGACAGCTAAGTCCAGTGGATGCGGCAGACAGCTAAGTCCAGTGGATGCGGCAGGCTCTATGTCCAACGAAGGTGATAGGCTCTGGAGAGGGCTGGGGCTGGTAGATCCTTGGAAGGCTGGAGCTGCTAGCTGGTCCTGGAAGGCTGGATGCTGTTGGCTGACTCTCCTGGGTTGAGTGTTGGAGGCTGTAGTGGCTGCTGGTGGACTCTCCTGGATTGAGTGATTTCCTACTGCCAGCGTCCGACTATTTAAAGGGGCCAGTCCTTTGTCAGACGCGATCTCGCAGCCCATTGGTGGAAGTAGAAGGTATGTTTTGGCCCGTTTTTGATGTATTTCGAATTATCGCGTTTAATTGAGCGGCGTGATCAATTATCGACTTGATTTGGGTCGCAATCAATAGTCGTTGAAATGTTGATTCTAACGACACCCAATTTGCTAGGTTTTGGTAAAGATTAATTGAAATTGGAATTTTTAATTCCGTGTTCGGCGTAAAACTTACTTAAGCATTACTCTTATTGCGTATGTTAAGAAGTTATTTTTGCTTTGATTGGTTGCGCGATAATTTTATATGAATTTTGATACTATTCACGCCTTCCTGGGATGCTTCCTTCCGCTAATTATAATTTAATTTGTAATATTGCACCCTTGCCCGCTGTATTCGGTCGTGGCCCTGATTTCTCCGTTACAAAATGCGTTTCCGCTGGGTTGCTGTGTACGCTGAATTTCGGCCGCTTTCTAGAGCGAGCTCCGCCCGCATGCATTCGCTGGCTGATGTTTTTCTCGACCTGCCCGGGTGCTAGAAACTTGGGGTTGGTTTTATCAGGTGGCGGTTAATTTTTCTTATCGGCAGGTATCCTTATGTGGGGGTTTTGATTGGGCGCACTCTGATTTAAGAGCGTTTTAGTAATTGAACTTGGATTATTAATTTGGTAGCGCGTTCGGAGTTGTTCTCAGCGGCGCCGTTTTTGTCGGCTTCCGGATTTATTGGGGTGTTTTATGTGCTTGCAATTTTTTTGTTTTGGGGTCTGGCGAGCCGTTGGCCCTTTATTGTCTTTGTTGTGCAGAGGTTTGCACTTGAGAATTGGTGCTCCTTTGAGCTGGCATGCCGCGATTTATTGTTTTATTTTTGTAACGGTTTTCTTTTAAATTCGTGTAGGATCGGGGCGATTTGCTGGTGAACAGATGTTTTTGTAATTTGTTCGCTGCCTGCTTGGCGATGAAAAATTACTTCGTTGTCTGTTAACCGGTTCATATTAAACTAATATTAACATTTCATGCGTTGCTATGGGAATTTTTTTATGTGTGAAACAGCATTTAATTCGTACGTTGTTCGTGATCCATTTTTGGGACCAAGTGCAAAAACAGATTTACAAAGACAATTAAAACCAGACGGGTGACGACATCAATTTTACATTTTCCAGTTTAGTGATACAAGGTTGCTAGATTATGTGTGTTAAGATAAATACTTCTTCGATATATTCACAACTGTGGCCTTATCTGTTTTTGTGATCATAGCTCACATTTTTGAAATTATAAATTAAATATATCTGACCATGTGATTGTAAGAAGTAACAGAAACACAGAAATACGGAGAAAAGTATTAACAAATGACAAAGTTTGTTCATATTGATTTCTCAGAATATATTATTTTCTATAAAAGGTTATATTTGCAACCCAAAAAATATTAGTAAAAATTTGCAGTTTATATACACTGGTGAAATCAAGACGTTGGACTTTGACTTAAAAATAAACTAAAATAACATTTTAAACAGTTATATACCTTTGTAGTTCTTGATATATGTGCACACACAAGTATTTTACGGACGACCATATTTCAAAGAAATAAACCGAAATTACTCGTTTCTTTCAAATAGCAACATATCTTTTAGTTATTACCGTCAGGTAGCTTATTAAATCACTTTTGCAATGATGCTTATCAAGTTTTGCATTTTTTTTAATAGTAGATGACTTTTAAAAAAAAGTTAGTATACTCTCATAAACAAATGTTACTATTAATGCCATTACAGATACCAAATAATCTAGTTTGCCATGAAAAAACAAGCATAACTCCTTCTTTCACTACAGCACGTAACTCTTTTCTATGGGCAATGCGTTTTTTATAGCCTCCGGCGGAAATGCGAGAGTGAAAAATACCAATTAATAATTGAGAAATTAATTAAAATATTAATTTTGTTATTTTAGTAGAAAGATAATCAAGTATGGGTAATTTTACGACGACCAAATAAATAGTTTTTTTTTAAATTCTCCATTAGGAAACAACTCAGTATTTTATTTAGTAACGGGTGTTCATAAACAGTCGTCATCCCAGTAGGTTTTGACTTCAGAAACGTATGTCTATTAAAATTGAGAAAAATGCGCTATGACAGTACTCAATGACGTTTCATTGTGTTGTACGAATTAATCAAAGACATAACATTTTGTTTTTTAAGGCAACTGGGATGACGACTGTTTATGAACACCCGTTAGAAAAGTCAATGATTACATATTATTCTAATTAAATGAATTACAACAAAACTTAATAAGGTATAAAAACCAATAATATTTAGGTAGTGAAAAAAAAACTTAAATACAAAAAGAAAATATTAATAACTAAGGTAACAGGTGTTCAAAATGTGTGCCTTCAGCTTCAATGCATTTATTGACATTTGTACGTGTTTTTCTGATCACGTTATCTAGAATCCTAGGTGTAACTGATAAGAACGCATTTCTAATTTTGTTCTGGAGCTCTTCTAACGTATTAGAAGGAGTTTTATAAACTTTATCTTCTATGTAACCCCAACGAAAGTAGTCCATTGCGGTTAAATTGGAGATCTAGCCGGCCACCTTATTTCGCCGTAAGTTGATATAACCCGGTTGTCGAATCTTGCATTGACATAATCTTGCACTATTCGAGTATTGTGGGATGGAGTTCCATGTTGGTGAAAATTTAAATTCTTAGATACTTCTAGAGGAAGTTGCTCTATTTCGTTTTCTATTTCATTCCTTAACATGTTTAAATAACGCTCACCATTTAATGATCCTACAAAAAAAAATGAGACCGAGTACTCTTGCCCCTACAATACCAGCCCACACGTTTATGCCATACCTATGCTGGTGGTCTCCAACCCTCAGTTCATGACGGTTTGCAGTAGACCAATCATGGGTATTATGTCTGTTGAAAATCCCATTATTACTAAAATGAGATTCATCTGTAAACAAAATTTTGTCATGCAAATTGATATTTTCCCTAAACCAATTACAATATACAAGTCTTCTTTCTGCGTCATTCTCGTACAGATGTAACTGGAACTTATAACTAAAGCCCGGATTTTTATAAATAGGTTCTAAAAACTCGTAATTCAGGTCTTAAAAACTTTAATTTAGGACTTATAATTTTTGTAGCCTATATTAAGCTATAACAAAATAACACTATAAACTTAAATTTAAAAGTTAAATAATACATACATACTCAGTACAAAATACTAGTTTTACAATAACTCTTGAATATAAACTAAGCATTTGCATAGCAAAGCAAATACTGTTCCAACTTTTCTGGCGTGAAAGTAAGACGCTTATCTGATAAAACATATTTTAACCAAGAAAAAGATCTCTCCACATCACAAGATATTATTGGAGCACACTTATATTTGCTCCAGTCGGCATCTATGTAGATCCACCTCAGTCTCACCAGAAAGCAATTTTTTTAAGTTGAGGATTTCTTGAAAACCAGGATTTTTTTAAAGCAAACAGTCAAGTTTAGCATAAACTTGTGTAGCAATTAAACTTGGGGATTTTGCTAATGTTTCCATCAGTATTTCAGTAATATAATTTCTACAGATTCAGTTAAAAGCAGTCCCACTGTTTTCAACCTTTTTATACTGTCAATCAGAATTTTAAAATGAGCTCTAATATAAAGCAAATCATTTTTTGTAATATTAGGTTTGTTAAAATACAGATGTGATTTTTAATAGCCTGCGCTGAATCACTGTCGAATGATGTAACAACCTAAAAATGAACCATAACAAATTATTCCCGACAAAGAAAAACTTACTGATTTTATATCGTCAAAATTATTTGCATAAAATATAGCACACTCTATTCAAGTGCCCCACCTAGTCAGAACGGGCTCTGGATAAAGAGCTAAACCATTCAAGTGATATTTGTACACTTGTACTCTTAAGAGGAGCTTTTAAAAACACTTTCTTTGCGTTGGGCATCAATCCGTCAGCATCTTCCAAATAATTTGGCACTGTTTCATGTACTAAGTTAAGGACATGTGTAAGACATATCAAATGAATCATATACGTATAATGTACCGTGTCCGGCAAGTTACGGTAATTTAAGTTTCAAATTTGTAAAATAACACCTTAATATTTGTAAATTTTCGAATTAGCCTAATTTCGATTGTATAAAAATGCAATTTAGGTTTTGTTTAGGAGATTTAGGTCGCTCAGAAGAAATTTTGCGTATTTAGGCATTTAGGCAAAAACAAGTATAGCTCAAAATATGTATTTTTTCATAATTCTTGTCATCTGTAAGTCTCACATCAGTGCCTAAATTAATATGGAAAAGGATAAAACCTACAAATCCAGGCCTTACTTATAACATTTATAGTTGTGTTTTTTAAGATCTTCCTGATAGATTCCCTACCGATATTAAGTTCTAAAGCCAGTTCTCTTACAGAAAAAGTTGGATGAGCCTCTACATAGGCTAGCACGTTAATTTCTGTCTCTTCGCTTATAATAAAAAGCTCTTCTTCAGTATGCAAAAGTATGGAATACCTATAAATATACTAAACTTAATAAAACAAACATATGAAGTATTCACGTGCCAAGTAATTCATGAAGGCAAGCTATCAGAACCCATACAAGTACAGACAGGAGTTAAACAAGGCTGCATACTATCTCCAATAATGTTCCTAATGGTCATAGACGAAGTACTGACCAAAGCAACAATGACAGAGAGAAGCGGAATAACCTGGAACCTCACAGAACAACTCGAAGACCTAGACTTTGCCGACGATATCTGTGTACTATCCCACATACACAACCACATGCAACAAAAACTAAACAGAATAGCTGGAAAGGGAAAAACCGCTAGTTTAAAGATCAACAGTACCAAAACCAAATCACTCAGAACAAACACTACTAACAACCGAAGCTACCATCTAAATAATAATGAAATAGAAGAGGTCAACAAATTTACATATGTGGGCAGTGACGGGCACGGGCGGAACAGAAGAAGATGTAAAAGCACGAATACAAAAAGCGAACGCAGCATTCATACAACAATATCCGGTATTGAAGACAACAGAAATATCAATAAAGACTAAACTCAAAATTTTCAAAAGCAACGTAAAATCTGTTCTCTTGTATGGCAGCGAAACATGGAAAACCACGAAGAATATCACAGCAAGCCTCCAGGTATTCACAAATAGATGCCTCAGAAAAATATATAAAATTTACTGGCCAAACACCATCTCAAACAACAACCTATGGGAAAGAGCACAAGAAACAGTTATAAATGCTCAAATAAAGAAACGAAAATGGAATTGGATTGGGCACACCCTATGAAAAGACCCAACAGCAATAGAAAAACAAGCACTAGATTGGAATCCACAGAGCAAACGCAAAAGAGGAAGACCTAAAACGAGCTGGAGAAGAACAATAGATGAAGAGATCAGAACAACCGGTAAAACATGGAGAGAAATTAAAGAAATGGCCAAAAACAGAGTCAAGTGGCGCTGCTTCGAAGAAGCCCTATCTTCCGAAGCGGAATAACAGAAAATAAGTCATAAGTCAAGTCAATATGTTCTTCAGCATTTCTGAATCTTGCTTCCAGAATAGAAAAATAGTGCCTGCTAGGATGTCGACCCTCGCGTTCGGGATATCTCTCGATATACAATCCTTCAGCAGCATGAGCATTTCTTCTACATTCGCCGTAAATGAAAAACATACCTATCTACTTTTTCATTTTGTGAATAAACAACCATTTTTATTAATAATTTTAGATACAACCGATTCCTTTTTAACCAACACAGAAAACTCAAAATGACAGTGTTATGAACGAACAAGTATTATTCTTTTGTTTCCAAAGCATACTGCATTTGCCATTTTATAGGTATTTTATTTGATATTCAGGGCTTGCGTGTTTTACTTAAGTAAATTAAATAGGTAGAGTTAAAAAGTATCCCTTAAATGATTTAAATTTAAATGTGCTGTCATTTTAACCATAATCACTGACTTATTACACATAATTGAAAAGATGATTTAATAAGCTACATGACGATAATAAATAAAAGATATGTTGCTATTTGAAAGAAACGAGTAATTTCGATTTATTTATTGGAAAATATGGTTGTCCGTAAAATACTTGTTAGTTCATCCGTGTTTCTTTAACAAATTAATTAGACATTATTATACAACTTGACACCAACCATTTCAACGTTTCCATGGTCTACTATCTAACAGTTATGTTGTTTTAACGAATTTACGGCCATCTTTGAGATTTGTTAAAAAGTGACTCAGGAGGCTATTTTTGAAACAAATGACAATGTGTGGTACGTCATTGATTTGGTAATTTTGTGCACATTTTAAATATTGAATCAAAATATATATATATATAAAGTAAAAAAGTTGCTACCACTTCCGGTTGCACCAAGTGATTTTAAATGTTTGTTTACGCTAAAAATGTCACCCTATTAGTGCATTTTGCCCTAAAAGTGTGAAATTTTTATTTTGAAAACCATGGAAAAAACTAGGGGGGTAACAACTTTCGTGGTCACCCGGTATATAGCATGTATTACAAATATATACAGAGTGCGCGATTACAACAACTTACACAGCCTGATATTTCGAGGATGCTAAATCACTGAACAAGTGATCGAGTCTGACGACTTGGAGACACTACTCTGCACAACGCTCGTAAACCAATGCAATGCACAAATTGCCCAAAACTGAGTGCCGTATACTGAATCGAATGACTGCTGACGTTTTCTCATTTGGTTTGTATAGCCTCCAGTTGCATCAGTGCAGGGTTGTTTATGGCCCGCCGGTTACCTGACAGATTCTCCATCTCATTTAAAGTAGAGTGCCTTGATAGAGACAGTGGGACAATAGGCACAATTTGCTACAAAATGGCGGCCAATGGCCTACTAACTTTAATAAATTGAACGTTTTTGAATGGTCATGGTTACACAACGTATAAATAATATGTTGGTGGCACTGTAAGTCTATGTCAATTTCGATGTTATCAGGCTAGGTTTTGCGTCAGTTTTGACACAAACTGACGCAAAACCTAACCTGCTAACCTCGATTTGGCATAAACAAACAAAAGCATCAACAAATTTTGCCTCTTAATGGCGGCCAATTCGAGCGACCAATAAAAAAGAATACACTATATTGTCGCCACTATCTCATATAAAGTCACTGTAATTTAAAGTATACACAACCATTGTAGTCCGTTCCTGATGTTGGAGATTTGGAATTCTTTTATTACTACCGCTGTGACCAGATGCATGTTAGCTAAACGGTTTGGTCATTTTTGTCGGACGTTTGCATAACATTTAACAATTAAATTTGATGTAATAACCAGTACAACGATCTTTATAATGTAGTTTACTGGCTATTGAATTAATTTTCTTCTCCTGTGTGGTGTTCTTTGTGAATTTTTATTACTACCTCGCCTTCAGCGCTTAACCTCAATTTAACCTATAATTTGGAACACGTGGTTTTACCTGTTTTATAACCAGTAAGTTAATCTTTTTACATTGTACACTATTGTTAATTGTTACATTGTTAGATGATCATTTTGGCCTGAAAATGAAGCCAGTTTGGCTTCGAAACATGTCGCCTTGTTAATAAATGTACGTGGAGAAGACTACTGCGTTTTATTGCTTCTTATTAAGACACCTCCACTATCAGCATGATGGATCACCTCCCCGATTATTATTAAGTTAACCGCAATAATTTCCAATCAAAATATTTGTTGTAGAATTAATTCTAACTTTCGCTATTCCTCGTCGCTATGATATTGGCGCACAATAAAGTGAACTAAATAGTTCTCTTCTACAAGAAATTTTAAAATCATTTGCGACACAAAATTGCAATTTATCCGCACATTTAAAAAGTTGCTCAACTAATTCATTGAATATTACATAATTAGACAAAACTAAAGCTGTATTATTTATTTAAAATTGGACTTCATACATGATGAACATGTTAGTCATAGTAGCAAAACAATTATTATTATAAGAGATACCAATTTTATTTATGTTTGCATAATTACATCGACACACATAAAAATACCTGTCTACAAACACTTGCACAAATATGATATATAATTGGAATACACTCTATTTATTTATTCACCGGCAAATGTTTTAAAGCGTTAGCAACTCTCCAAATCGATAGTAAATAACTTACACGCACAGCTCCAAACACGAATGAAGACATTAAATGACTTGTAAAAAGCTCAGTTATAATCGATAATTGCAATCAACGTCTAGCTATGTTCTGTGAGTTTTCACGTCGCGGCCATTAACTAACCTACCTACATTAGCCGACGCAACGAGTCGGTGGAGTCCGAGACCGTTGGCTTTCTTCTTCAGATGCTATTTGCCCAACACTCCTTCTTGTTTTACTCGATCTACTGTTTTAATTTCTGTCGATTCCACATTTCCTGTAATAATATAGTTCCAGATGTTCTTGTATATGCTTCTTATGGAATTTACCAATCTATCACTAATCTCATTCTTCTTTAGTAGCGACCATATTTGACTTCTCGGAGCTATGTCGAATACTTCTATAATATCTATAAAGCTGATGTATAATTACCTTGTATGTCTTGTTGTTTTATCCCAAAGATTGTTTGTACTTCCTCCTGTTCTGAACCAGATTTGAGGATCCTTAATTTTTTTGCCAACCTAACCTTTTTTGTGGAAAAGAAGAATAATTCATGTTTTCCAGTCTTTTATGGTCTTTTTTATCTACACGCTAGTGGTATTACTTACTGTTGCTTGCTTTTTGGCCCTATAGTTTTTAACATTTTTGACAATACGTGGTCGTAACAAGCTGCTTTGCCATTCTTCAGTTTTACTATTGCCGATTCTATTTCTTCTATGAAAATCTCAGCGGGGTTTGGATTCTCAAGCGTCACTTGTATTTAAAGTTCATCTTTCTTTGCATGGGGTTGTTGTGTTTCTCCTAGTAATTGTGAAAAGTGTTCTTTCCATCATGTTTCCACTTCTCTTGTTAGGACGTTTTCCTTCTTTGTTTTAAGTTGGTGCAGCGGATTTCCTTCATCATTCTTTCTCGTTGATTAAATTATTCTATGAAATAATGTCTGATGTTTTGTAGTTTTTCTCCAGTTCTGTTTCCAAATTGCGCTTTCACTTTTCTTCTCCGGTCCGTAGACTCTTCTTCTTTCTGTTAGATATTTCCTCTCTAGTTGGTTTTTCTTGTCGACTTCTCTTCTTATTTCGTAATTTCATCAGCTTATTTGTTGCGTTATTAATATAGTTTGAAATGAAACTAAGGTGATTCAATTAAGTAAAACTAACACGTATTGAATATAAAATAAATCCATGGAATATTCTTGGCCTTTCTTGTGGTAGCACTTGTCCATTTTTACGAATTTATAATTATTTCCTCGTTTTTTGTTTTTTTTTGGTTATCGGCAGAGTCTAATTTTAAATATTATATTCGATTTCGAGAACTGTCTTATCGCCGAAGTTCAGACGTGTAGGTTAAAGATAGAACATAAGTCTGATAATGTATGTTTTACACAATATTTTTGCCAATGCATTGTATAGTATGATCAAAAATTATTTTTATCTAGTATGGCCATGGAATAATTCCTAATTTATGAATGCAACTATAAGTCATTGCATTCATAAATTAGAAACTATTCCATGGCCATACTAGATAAAAATTATTTTTGGCCATACTGTATTTGACGCAGATATCATCTAATCTTTGCAATAATTATCAGAGTTACGCATACTATAATTTTTTATATGACTTTTTTAAATACATAATTACTTGCAGATTTAATTGTGAGCTTATTTACATTTTAAACTAAAGTTAATTCCATAATTCACATCGAAATTTTCCCCAAAGGTTTGGAATGATTCAACGGGTTGCACTTTGATTTAAAACCACTGATTAGATTTGCGTTGTTTAGTATTGAGAATGTTTAAAGAGCGTACAACTCGCATTTGTGAACTGTTTCTGGCAATTAAAGTTACGTAAGCATAAGAGGTGGAAAGTGCTTTAGCTTGCGGCTAAGCGGCCAAAGTTAATTATAGAAGCAGTTGGTGTGGCTTTAGAATAGTTTAAATGTTTTTAAAGTGCTGATTCATTTACGAAATTGACTAATTGGATTACTTATGTTTTTGTTCAATTGTATATTTGTATAACCACTGAAAAAATATTGCAATTCCCAATACATACCGTGGGAACCATTTTACTACTGCAGTATTTGGAGCACAGGAATATGTTTGCTGTATAAATATTTAAGTTAATAAAACCAGTCTTAATCCTTTTTATTTCTCAATAGCATTATTTTTACATTATACATTTCAGTATGTATAGTAACGTATCTTAACAATTGCCACTGTTCACTGTTCACCTTCAAGTTATTGCAGTTTTATTTTTTTACATCAGAGCAAAAGTGTTAGAGCATGCCATTAGATCTTTTCAAGGTTGCATTAATAAAATCGCAGCTTTTAAGAAGTTTTGAGGCCTTCTCCTCTTTAGGTTTTCAGTCAATAGCACGGGCATGACTAATTCAGATCTGTTTATATATCTTGTACTCGCCATCTTTTAGGCTTGGGAGGTCATGGGTTCGATTCCCGCGTCCGTCTGCTCTGATTCTGGTTTTTAGGTGGTTTTCTTGAGTCAACAGAATACCTTCTCTGAGGTGAATGCCGGGGCAGTACTTCTCCACCTTGCCTAGCCTTTCCTTCATTCTCTACTCCCCTTTTTATCGACCATCCTATAATTCTCGTTCTTGGCTGAAGAGGGACGCAAGGTCGCTATAGCAGTCCGCCCCCCAGTTGGGGGAATTGAAATTACCTCGAACCCTTACCTTTTACCTTTTAGGCTTTTATTTGTAGTCACTTTATCAATTTCATCTCTGTACGATCTTCTAGGCCTCCATCGTGTCTTTTACGGATTTGACTCCAGTCTATAACCGTTGTAATCTAATATATCTCTTTCTATTCTTTTGTATCAGCAGTTTCTCTTTTATATTTCTCAATGCCTATCTTTGGTACGATCTCTTCATTGGTTATCCTGTCTGTTCTCGTCACTCCACTGCATTTCTAGAACTTCATCTGTGTACTTCGCATTGAATTTTTCTATGTTCTTCTTATTTTGTATAACATTTTCAGCACCTTAGTCCATTATACTCTCTATACGATATAGTTGTGTAATATTTTTTATCTACTCCAGCGGGATAAGTAACTCATTACGTCACTCATTTGACACTATTTCAGTTACGTAATGAAGCTCATTACACCACTCAGTTATGTAATGGTTTCATTACGCAATTGAGTTGTGTAATGACTTTATTACGTAAATGAAATAGTGTCAAATGAATGACATAATGACATTTGTGTGACTATTAGTACGGTCTTCTTCCAGTTTTCTTTTTCATCCTGTGTCACAACCACTGTTCGCCCATCCGTGGATACGTTGAGTCTGAAAAAAACGTCGCGTATGTCTTAATATTTATACAGAATGTGACAGGCTACGAGGACCATTGCAAAAGCAAGGAGAATATGTATGTGGCCGTCGTGGTGTTTAACAAACGAACAATCAATGCACGATAGCGGTAGGTCATTAGGATCATTTTAAATACAAGGTATATATTCGACTTTTAAATTTTTTAAATACGTACAATTACGGTCACATGTAAGTCCCCTTGCTTTTGTTATGGTCCTAGTGGCCTGCTACAATCTGTATAATTGTTTGCCTTTTGTATACTTTAGCTAGCTCAGTGAATGCATGAATCTCGCTTAATGCCACTGTTCTTCGCTGTATGCCAAAACATCTAGTTCCCTCTTGTAGTGTTGTCGGCTGAAACTGATTTTAAGTAATGCATAAGAAAAGCCAATTTGTTTATATCAATCTATTGCCTTCCGAACACAAATAAAAACATAAAAATACAAATAAAACAAATAAACATAAATCACATAAAAGAAAACACGTTTAAACCATCAAATAACCTACGTACAAGATAGCTGGGTCTACTCGTATACGCATTCAAACACATATATGCAGTATCAATGAAAACGTGTCAAAATAACATTGAAATGATTGCCGTTTAAAAGAACGCAAATATCAAAATGTCTTAACACGGCCCACGCCTATCCTGATCGCGTTTACATATACATATTTAAATCGGGTGCGAATTACGCACCGAATTACATTTTCACACACTGGCGAAAATTTATCACAGGTAAATGCAATTTGTAATAGTGCTGCCTTCAAATATTTTATGTGGAATTAGATCCTAAAACTTGTTAGGTGACGTAGAATTGAGCATATCTTCGATTGTGTTATTGACTTTGGATGGTACAACGCTTAACACTAGAATGCCCCCCATTGCTGGCTTGTACGCCGCTCGTCTGATTGACGTCACGACAAGGCATCTTTGGATGCGGCGTAAATTAGCAAATGGACGCTTAAAATGTACCCTTGAAATATGGCATAGAATGGTGTACTTACGTGTACACTATACGTGTATACTACGTATATTGCGTTCACGGGACTCGTAATCGTTTGCTTGCTGCACTTGTAACCTGTATGCCGCACTTATTGGCTGCAAGCTACTTACCGCTTTTATTTAACTTAGATAACATGGAGCGAATTCGCGTACTATATTTTGGAGTCACAAGCTGAACTTGAAAACGCCAACGAAAGTTGCTTTGAAGTTGATACCTGCTTTTGTCCCCGGATAGCTTACACTTCTTGCTATACTCGCAAAAATTAAGAATCACAATACGCGTTCAGCGTAGGATCGGCTTTGCGAATATTTATAATTCTAGAATACGTCCCTTAATGTAACACATAAGAAAGATATATATAAAAATGTAAGTTGTCTTGGAGTTTAATTGTGAAAACAAACATTACCTCCAAGGGATGCAGATGTCCCGTTTCATTTTCATATCTCGCCTATACTTTCATCGCTTCGCATTTTCTTCTCCCATTTCTTAATGTTTGCTTCGGGAATATTTTAAATAAAGTTAGTGATTTGGGACAGCCTTGCAGCAGTTATTTTTATGTACTACAGCTGTTGCTGATCTCTTTACGGTTTTTATCGGTGCCTACGTCATAATTTTTTTATGTGTTGCTGTACTGATTGGATTTTCAGTGACACGTAATTGGTTTCCACAGTTCTCCCCATGAAACTGAGTCACACGCCTTTTAATGTATAGAAAAGCTAAATGGACAAATCTGTTTGTCTCGTTTTCCTTCCCCATGAAATATTCACCTACTAATTTTGACTAAAAATGAAATCTAAATATACTTAGGAAAAATTGTAGAGGACAAAATTCCGTCATCGATTATAAATTATTATGCTCGGGGCACCTTCCCAATCTATGACAATAAAACATAATTCTGAATAATACAAGACAGTTCTCTGATTCGTATTTCTCCATTTTCGATGTTATTACTGTTACTACAATTGTTTTTCATTGATATCGATGGTTTCATTTGTAAATTCTTTTATCTCTGCGTTTTTCTCTTCGTAGTTGTGGTTGTTTCCATCTGTCTTTGCAAAATATTTCAAAAACATTATAGCCATAGACAGGGGCAGACTCTTTCAAAATTAAAAACTGACCACGCGTAATTATGTTTTAATCATACTGTCGTTTGTGTGTAAATTTACGATGAATGACCCGGAATGACCCCTGAATAAACTAAAAGCCGCTTTTAATTTTCCAGGCACGTCTCTGAAGTGTTACCAATGCAAGTCGGCTTTCAACGGGGAATGTGACGACGTTAAGGATATCAAACGTCTTGCCGACGAAGACTGCGAACACTCGAAACTCGTAAAGGCTTTTCCTCAGTCAGGTACAGAGTACGTGTGCGTTACCCACAGGATGGTGCAAAAGGGTAAGTTTTCTTGAAGTACTTTGATTATTTATAAATACTGATTTTTCCTAATGCTGATTTTGGTGGCCCAACGTGTATTGCATGAACGATTTTCAGAGACTTTTATATGGGGAGTTGATTGACGGGCGTCGGAAATAGCGTGGTCAGCAAATTAGATATAAATACCAACTGGGAAGAATTGAATGTAGAATTACCGCTAAATTTAACAGAAGATCCCAAACACAACGAGGAGTGAGCAATTTAGGAGGAGAATATTCCATGTCCCGAATGTGGCAGAGAATGTTAGTGATTCCTGAATAGGCCTTTTGGTTACCATTTATTTAGATATAAGTAGATATAGTGACATCATAAAGACTAAATTAAAAGTCTCTTAAAGCGAGAAACGAGAGAAAAAACATTTACTAGACTCGTAATGGCCCTATGCGTTTGTTGAACTAGGCTCGCTGGGTCGCTGGTTGAAAACATTTTCAAATGTGCCTTGGTGTCCACTGCAACAATAGCATACCGACCAAGGTTGTTTTATTTGTGTCGCAAAGCAGTGAAATTACATCTATCTATATAAATATACCAAAATATAGAAATCATCGAGAAACGATAAAAGATAGATGAAGAATTATTGTTTTGAAAACTAAGAAGTAAAATAGAGACCGGCCATGACTTTTGGTTTGGACGTAATAAATGAATAACCCATATAATAGGAAGTATGGAAATATGTGTATCAGCAAACGTTGTACATCGTTACAAAATAAAGGATCGAAGGGGAACCACGAAGTTGTCATGTCAATGTAAATCATTAAGAGCAAATGCAGAGGTGATAAAAATAAGAAGACGATGCCTAATTGAGCTTCTTTTTCTGTTCAACTTCTTGACAAAGAAAACTTGCATTCTTGTTCTTATTCCACAACTGTGATAATTAAAAACTAAGAGGATGTACTTTTCTCGTGGGCTCTTGGAACAAGTGTTTGTTTGCTATAGTTATATTCGGAGCATTATTGGCGCCAAAATAAATTATGGTTGCCATGTTGCCAACTGGATTCTACGGTAGTAGAGGAACAGCCTGAATCAAGTTTTCTAATTTGGAATTTTATTAATAGAATTATGACATATTTTATAGTATTGGCAATTTTTGTTTCAGAAATGTGCTAGTACTAATCCAAAGGCTACGCAGGCCCGATTTCGCGTACGCCCAAATCTCACCTGCGATCTGATTTCCCAACAAAACATATCCTACACACCTGCGGTATAAATAAAGCAGGAATGCTCATTAAACATGCAATTACACGTGCGCTCAAGGTCCCGGGCCAGGCATAGTTAATTAGGACGAATTCGTTCCACGTCCATCATCCCGTTACACCTTCACTGTCAAATAGCGGTTAAAAAATAGTAGTCCTGGTAGTACAACTTGAATTTGGAATTTCAAGCGACACGGCTTTGTCCAAAGTGCAAGGACATATTTATTTGCAGTGCGATGTATGGTATCATCCTTGAGCAGCGAATTGGAACGTTTGACCTAAAAATTTATATTTGCTCAGCAGAGCTGAAAAATGTAGTTGCGCCAACAACAGACTTTTTAAACTCCAGTAAACTAATTTAAATTGATACTTTGATGGATAGTATTTATTAATGAGATTTTTTTAATTATCGCCGTGAAGGTCTTTCTATAAAAAAAGTTAAAGCGAATATTAATAGTTGCTGTTAGGTGGACTCATGCTTATTATTTATTTTTCTTAGGATTCCTACTAGTTACTACACTAATTAAAATATATCGAACTACCTTTTGAAAGCATGAATACTTCTAATCAAGCATTTAAAATTGTAGAACTTATACGTGAAAATGATCAGGGAACATATTTTGTTTAAAAAAATTGCCTCAGGTACACAAATCCGGCTCGAAGGACCAGAACTGTATCAAATAAAGTTTTCTTTTTAATCGTTTTCACCAGCAAAAGGACAATTTAATCTCTTTGGTTATTTAATTTAATTCGTAGCTTTTAATTAATATCCATATGAATATTTATCAAACATTTTCTTCGATTAAATATTGAGGGAAAGGTCAGTCAGATCTTCAGATTAGATCTGCGTGTTGTTCAAAGTTCAATTTTGCAATGTAAAATTAGAAATTTTCCGTAGAGCTACTAGTTAGCGACAAAATTTATTGAGTAACAAAAAATGACGTAACGATCAAAACGAAGTGCAAATGTATTACGAACGTCATTGCATTGTAATGCAAAATTGTAAAGAGCATTCGGCGTGACGATTGCGTAGCAAACATTGAACTTCACTCACCTTTCGCTGTGAACGTTCAATACCTGCTGATAGGTAATTTGTTGGTAAACAATTAAGCCCGCGTATTGAACTTTACCTCAACCTCTGTTCTGGCTGGCTAATTACCGATCGCGCTATGAGAATACAAAATAGGGATGTCACGCTGGTTTCCAAGATCTAATTTTCCATAAAACCTATTTTTGATGAGTGTGATGTGTTGAGTGTGTTGCTATGCGGGATAAAACAATATAAGACAATTATTGTAATTGAAGGAAATAGCGCTTTTATGAGTAGGTAAACTTTTTAAAATTATCTTTAATATTTTACTACCTTTCAAGAGTTTTGTAATGTCAGTATCCGTAGCGGAATTGCTTTTTACAGTTTTCATTGTTGTTAAATTTATACTCTTGTAAACATTTTGCACGCCCAATAATAGATGTTTAGCTAAATTTTAACAGTTTATTTAATTAGAAGCTCTGAAACAAGTAGTGGCAAAAATGGCAGCATTAGAATAACAGAAATATCTGTGTATAACCGATTATGAAAATTAAGCTGTTGAGTCGTACTTTGCCATTTAAGTATAATTGATTATTAATATAAATCTATTTTTAGATTAAATAGTAGCGCTTTATTTATTAGAACGATTGGTTGTATTTGATATGGTTGAAGCAGTAAAGACCGTTTTACTTCGCTAATGGGGTAGCGTTCGCAGAATTTACCCATTTTTGTGCGTACTTACACTAATAATTCACAGAATTAGCTGATTTTATTGCTGAGGCAAACACGCACAAAGTGCAGACAAACAAAAGGTAACCCGCAAGAACGTAGGATGTTACCGCTGAACGCTCTAATGCGCAATAGTACTAGAATAAACAAAGATAATCTTGTAATACTTCAATATAAGCCGAATAGCCAGTGAATGACCAAAACAGTCAGTAACCAATAGCACTCAACGGACCAGCTGAACTACTCCGGAGGAGAGGGTGTGTTAACACTAAAATTAAAAAAACCAAATTCGGGCGCCAACAACTTGATTGTTCAACAACTCACGAATCTAAGTTGGTAGCTTCTCCGGTGATATGGTAATCGCAACTTACATTGAAGGGAGATATCTCAAAATTTTAATCTAAAGACAAGACAAGACGTAATTGCGATAAACCCAATTAACTGTTTAATTTCAAATATAAGCTTAATGCGCAAATAAAGACAGCGCATATAAATTACGAATACATTAATACACCAATAAATAGCAAAATTAATCAAAAATGTCAATATCGTCAGTTCATAAACTTGTTTACGCCGATATAATTTGAATTGTGGCAAACACATTTAATTGCTGTATAAGGTTGTAGCTTATCTGTTAAATTCAGCATCGATCAAGAAAATAAACTACGAGAGGGAAGTCAAAAGGGGGTCATACCATCTCCTTAAACTGGAAAATCTAGATACGAATATAATAAATACGAAAATACTAAAATTCAAAGTTCGTACAAAAAGAAAAACATTCAGGTATAAATACCAAAATACGAAAATTAGGAAAATCCGAAAAGCCTTAAGGGGTAAAACGGCTTAGCGGCCTAACTCCAGCTCTAAATACTGTACTAAGGGTGTACTGACTTATCGAAAACCACCATAAAAACCAATGAATCCGCCAAGCATTCTTCCCAGATCTCTTTTAGCTAACCAACAATAGAGGATTGATAACATTTACAGAAGTATTCCAAACTCTCAATTATAAACCTCTCATAAAGGGAGAGACTCTAAAGTTTCAATGGATTTGTTTACTTTTTGCGAACTCGAGCCGATAGTTCTTCAATTCAAATTTGAAAGCCTCTTCTCCACCACAGTGGAATGAAACGATTTTAGAACATCTGACCGCAAACAGAAGTTGCTAAGTGACTGCGCTAGGACTCACGGCGGCAATGTGATATATTCGAAAAGCTGAGGCAGTACGAGACATCACGCTCAGATACGACCAGATAAGCAAAATAATGTTATAACGGGAATGACCATGGAAATCAATTCACACAAGTGGGACAAGAGACACCGCTCTTTTACAATCTGCTACAGGCTTTCGAATTTGATAAATACACAAAAACAAAATCACCAACGTCATTAACCTCCACAACGTCAAAACACTCACTTAATTTTACAGGTAAAGAAGCATAACAAAATTCAGCGACACCACATAACTCGAGGAGGGAGATTAAATGTAAGACTGCATCTACAACCCAACGCTAACAGTGGCAGATAAAACCATCTATATCCTGTTAAAGTTACCTAGCAATGAAGTAGCTTCAGCAAAAACTAAGGCGCTGTAGAGCACTAGGTAAACGTTATCGAATTAACTAAAAATAGATGCTAACGTCAAAATGAACGTAGCAAGTAATCCTAAAACGAACTGGGTTAGCTAGCCCTTCACACAATGTTACATACTATTGCTACCAAAAAAAGCTAGGATAATTTCTAAATCTATTAGCCGTGAATTTTATTATTTCAATTGATTTAATGAGTTCAACTGTCATGTAAGTAATTCAAACCTTGCATAAATCCTACCAAAAGCTACAATATAAAGCAATTATAAAATCAGATAAATGTGCAATTTGCCGAAGAGTTTTCAAAGCAACAAGGAATCCTAGCTTTTGAAGCTAAACTTACTATAAACATGATTGACGTTTTGAAATAATTTTCATTTATTCACATCTCCGTTGGTTTTTGGTTAATGTATCAGTTTTTTGTTAATTGATTAGTGTTTGGTGTTAGGAAATTCATCTTCATTAAGCACGAAATCGTCTTGGTATTTAAATTTCTCACTTTTTATAAGACTTCATATGCAGATACGAAAGCTTTTCCTTTGAAAGAAATCTTATAAATTAATGTAATTAAATAACTGAATGTTGTCCAGTACGGCGTAATGCTTATCGATATTTATGTGAATAATTATCATAAATCAAACATTGAAACCGAGTAATAAAATGCGAATTTTTATAGATTTTCCAATCAATTTATTAGAATTTAACTAGCAACCCAGTGAGACAAATGTCTCATTTAAAAAAACAAAAAAGACCGTTTTTCAAATAGAACGCGTATTGAATAAAAACTGTACCCAGACCTGGAAGGTGTCAAAGTGGTACGCCGCATCGGAACATTCTGGAAGCTGTCAAAGTGGTTGCCTAACCGATCGAGGTTTTAAGGCGCAGAGGGTCGCAGCTCCGTTTGGCTGCTGAAACAGCGTACTGACATTTCCGGTTTTCGAGAAATCACGTGATTTCTCGAAAACCGGAGGTGTCACGTGACTGAAATTCGGTTCCTGATCTGACATGACCATTCCAAACATATAACTTTCATAACTTTTTTCTCTATCTCTTACGGTTTGGCTGCTGAAACAGCGTCCCGGACAGACAAAACAGCGTCCCGGACAGACAAAACAGCGTCCCGGACAGACAAGTCTATTAGATAAAGGATAATTTCAACATACAGGGCGTATTTTTAGCTAACTGTTTATTCCTAGGATCAAATGCAACCAATAATCTGCGCGTTATGGAAACGTCCACTAAAACAATTCATCAGTTGAATCGACTTTTGTATATTAATTGAGCTTTGAATGCAACACTTCAGTCACTTTGATTATCATGTTTTTCTATGGTAAAAATGAATACGCACTGCAATCTGCAATGATGCAACATAACGGTGATAAAGAAATGCATAGGTTTTTGGAGCGGGTACCATCAGTACCTACATTTGTTCGTCTGCATCAACGAACACAGGAAACAGTCTGGTTCATTACAAACGTAGAGGTCGCGGAAGAATTCGCCTCGAGTATATTCTTACTTCAGGCGAAGTAATTCTTGACAACGCAATCAAGAGTCTAGTATTCTACAAATATGTTCTGACGTAGTAATTATTTTCCAATATTGTATAGAAAACATTCTACGAAAATTGCGTATGTTTCTACAGCTTCTAAAGTTTGAAAGAAAGCATAATTCTGTACAAGATTATTACCACTTAAAGAACCTGAATTTTGAACATGAAACAATTCGTTTGTTAGTTCCTCCGTTGAGACGCTAAATTGTGATGAGACGTTTCGTGTGCCTTAGCATTTAGTATACATTAATTGCCCCGTTTTTTCACCTAGGTAGCCCACTACGCATGAAACTCTTAACTTTGTGTCAACTGGTGAATTGGAAAGATCAATACCTACCAAAACAAGAAACTGGCCTCCAACTCGATGCTGAAAACAACTTCAAACAATACGCACAGGAAAAGTCACTTTGCTTGCACAAATAAACAAATATATTAAACTTTAAAACACATACATATGAAAATCAGGACAAAAGCTTAGAACGAATGGCCAATCTTAAACGCAACATACATAAGAATGGGTAATATATCTACGTGCAATATATCTGAAATACATTTATATTTAAACAATATACTAAAGAATGCTAGAAAATCTGTCGTATATACGAACATCAAACTGCATCAAAATGCGCTGTCAGAATTTTGTGCATAAACGCCCGGCTTGGCTTACGTATTTATTTGTTTATCAATCGCATTCCTATAGGGTCGCTCAATATCTTCATAAATTTCTAACCGAACGCTTATCGCTCAAACTGCAAACATGCCCTGTATCGGGTTACCTTATGCTCGAATCCCGGAAACTGCAATGTAGCCCTCGGAAATGTTTGCGTCGCCCACGTTGAACGGTGCGGAAATTCGCTTCACTGGCAGATGACGTCTCGAAAACCCCTTTGACGGTGTCGCAATTGCGTATTTACTCAGTGCACGATTGTAATGGCTTTTATTTGAAGTGTACACATCGGCTTGTGTCCTACAAGCACTTATAGATAGCAATTTATTTATTCCACAGCTTCAGCCACTTATTTTTATCTCGCCGCTGGAAAAATTCACTTGGAGTTGCTGACAAACGTGCGGCTTCGGGTCTAACCTGCTGGCAATTTGCCCCGCGAACACCCCGCTGAACAACCCGTACTCGCCTATTTTCCGTAATGCGAGATTACAATAATTAAACTTAATTAATAATGAAGAAGCATGCAAGCACAAACTGGCTGTATATGTAAATATTAAAATAAACAATCCAGGCAAGGGATAATGGATTCCTGTTTCAAACAAAATTAGTCGTGACTCACTGATGCACATTTTACCAGACGTAGGGCGCTAAGTTTTCAAAATATTCGTATTTCTTAAGTTATTTTTTTTAAACACGTTATTTTGAAAATCCATAAGGGCTCATTCAATACGAATATTTTGAAAATGTTACGTGTAACTCACAGGTTTTCAGAGCGGATACCATCAGTACCTACATTTGTTTGTCTGTATCGACGAATATAGGAAACAAACTTGGTCCATTCCTAACTTAGAAGTTACTGAAGAACTCACTTCAAGCATATTCTTACTGCAGATGAACTAATTATTGACAATGTACTTTCCAGTAGTCTATAAGCATCTACTGGCATAGTTGTTCTCTTGTATTACTGCATAGAGAATGCTGCATGAGAATTGCTTATGTTTCTAGATTTTGGAAGAAAGTATAGGGTATTCGAATAAGAGACTTTATTTTAAATTTCGCGGCATTTTTTAACTGCCAAACATAGAGAAAAATTTATATACATTAGTAGAACAATGCATAGAAATAGTGAAAATTCACTACAAATATAGTGAACATATTGCAGAGACGTGCTATGTTGTGAAACAGAGACATCAATAATTGATTATTGACCGCCTAGACGCTTAACTTTTCCGTTGGGGCTATGTGTAGAATAAAGTCAACGCTAATAATACACAAACAAATCCAGCTCTCGGCTCAAAGTTTGAGCTCTGCGTGGAACAGAGCTGCAATTATGGGAAAACATGATGTCGAACTTCTTCAAAAGGATTACCATTTGCCACAGAAGCTGAATCAATAGCAATAAGTAATTGGAGATAGAAAGAACATTAAAACTTGATGTTATGTTAATATCTTTAAAGTAATGTATTGTTTCAAATTTTTCATAAAGGAACTGTTACGTCAGTGGTGAAACTGGATTTTAAGGTATAGATAAAAGAAATATTCATCAGGCAATTCAAATGCAATATTATTGTCTACGATTGGACTAACTACATTTTTTATGGTCATACACAGACATTTTTGTACTAAGTGCACGCAAATGATGGCACCCAAGAGACGCTCGTATTGGAGTTTAATCCTAACGTTTATTCTTGCTTCTAAGTAGAAATGTAAAAATATATAAAAGATAAAATCCAAGAAACGATTGATACCTCCTCAACCTTTACTGGAACCGTCTTTATAATCTTGTTTTAGCGATGGCCTTAGCTCCGTTGAACAAACTTCTCTAATTTACTATTTTCATGAAATTGTCGCTATAAATACCCAGCTCTGCCCTGTACTAATAAATGTAACGTTAACTACCTATGTATAAAACTAAAATTCAATTGCAGATGATCCAGGCCTCAGCGTGGTGAGAGGCTGTGTCCCCAACAATTACTGTGCGGCGTTTGAGGGTTCGAAGGAGTGCAGGACCTGTTCCACCAACTTTTGCAACTCGTCTTCTACTGTGGTGCCTTCCATTGTACTTAGTATTATTAGCCTCTTATGTGCTAAATTTTATTTCTAAGTCATAAGCCTAAGCCTTAATATTTAAGCGCTTTTGTAACCAGCCTTATACAGTTTTGGATGTACTATATTTCTACCATATGTTAATATTTAATAGTTTTGTAACACGTATCCATGATAGCCTTTAAGTGTACTTGATTAGGTCCAATAAAAGTTTGTAACTACCTCAGTTAATTGTAATAAACAGCATGGTTAATTTTGGTTGGCGACTTTGACTTTGTTCCTAGGTAGTTGCGTGGTTTAATCACGAAGAGCCCGACCTGGTGACCTTAGCAACAGATTATTGTGATTTAAGTGTGTCTAGCCTAGGTCTGACTTCGTTCAATTGGGACATAATTGCAGTTGTCATGGCTTTTAATTTGTAAAATCAATTTTCTTCAGCAGCAAATGCGCGATTGGAGTTACATAATGCTTAATTGAGAGTCATTAAAAGTGAAGCCAATTCAGTTCCGTATTGCTTTGCAGCTTCCGATTTAGCAGCAGTTATGTAATTGATTGTAGGAGGGCCCATTTGCATTTATTTGTTGTTTTGTTGTCCAGAAAATAATAGCGATAGCACCACGTGTTTCTGTAAATAGGTTTTGAGTTGCTCGAATAGTAATCATTAAATACATTTTCATCAAAACGCGGGTAGTAGCTGATTTGAAACTAAATGTTTTGCGTTTGCATCGAATTTAATTATGCTCAGTTTCTAAATGTGTTTTGTTCCGTTATAGATTTAAGTATCCATGTCTGAGATTACATTTGTGGCAGGTAAAAGATTGGTTAGCTCGTAACAGAAATCTAGGAGTGGTGGTGCACTTACAGAATGAAGATTGTTCAAGTACTAGCTATACAAAGTTTAAGGTGCTAAAGCGGAGTAATAATTCTTGCCGAGTTGGTATCATTTCAAGCTCTAGTAAAGGTCAACTTTAAATGTGTGTAAAACGTCCAGCTACTGCATGGTCTGCTTCATTCTTTGTTTATATTAGAACAAATTGGTAATCATGGTAATTATCATTTGAATGTATAGTTGTGTTAGAACTAGGCGAGACACTAGATTTTACAATATCGGATTAATTTCATGTCCGTGAGTTGTCATTACTGGAATCGAGTTATAAATTTAGTTCCTGTTTGAAATGTCATACACTAATCAAAACATTCGGTAATTGTACGATTTGTGTGAGTATCATTATTTCTATTTCGTTGAAGTTTGCGTCATATTATTTTTATAGTAGGTATTGTAATTATAACTACATTAGTGCCAGTTACATATGTTATGGCAAAGTAAATCGTACCTAGAGCCTCTACACCGCAAGGTAAAATAAGGTTACCGCCAATGGATACATATTTTAGAAAAACAAAAAGACTTTTGTAGCAAATGTTTACAAAACATTAATATTATGCCAGGGAGAACTTAATAAATTAATGTAACAAAACAATGGACAAACAGAATTTGCACATTCTTCAACATCGTGTTGTGCTTCTGATGTTGGATCTTCTGTTAGGTCTGTTTATTAAAGCTGAAGGGGTCAATTTGATAATTCCAAACCCGAATCTTTATCAAACTCGAACAGCTCTGCTAACGAAATTACCGCAGGAGGAACGTGAACGTGAACCACACAATGTAGTTTTTTATAAAATGCCCATATATGTTCAATGTGGTTGTAAATATAATGATAGGGAGGAAGCCTTAGAACATTGATGTTATTTTGCTTTAGGTAAAAACTTTATATTATATCAATTTTATATTTTTTATCGAAATTATTTAGGTTGGTTTTTAGTAGATTCCAAAGTTATCTTTTATCGTTTTAATCAAAATTAATTTTGTTTTTATACAGCCAGGCCGGGAGAGTTCTTTTATTTGGATTGGTAGTTGATCTTTTTTCTAACAACACTGAGTGATAATGATACAAAGCATTATCCATAATGATAACACATTTACCTACAATGCTAGTTAGAGCAGGCACCAACTGATTTTCTAGCCACTTCTTTGTGGTAACATTGATGTTCAATTTTTTTATCTAAAAGATCACACTCGGTCAGAATCCATCACAATAGCCAATCTGAAGCATTGTGAATCACTTATTACCTTCCGATTTCAATCTCTTATTATAATTACACCTATGATCTTTCAACCACATTTGGTAATCTACATTTTATCCAGGTAAATAAGTCACTTCTTCGCCTTCAACATATCTAAATATTTTTTAAGAATTTGGGTTTCTGTGCCAATAGAAATTTTGAATCAATCAGGTATTTTTTGGAATATATTTTTTTTATATTTGTGCCTCATCGATTCCAATAGTTTGTAAAATTTTGTGTAGCCTTCTGTAGTGATGTAAATTACCCGGGTATGTATTTTTAGGGGTAAATACCCGGGGTATTTACCCGGGTAAATACCCAAAATGGGTATTTAAGCGGGTATTTATAGACTTATTTACAAATATTATAAAGTTAATCTAATCAGTATAATTGATTGGTGAGTGAAGGTGCTCTATGCGAATTTTATAAAAATTTTAAGAAAATAGCTGAACTGAGAACATTTACTGCCCAAAATACCGGTGGGGACATACCTAACTCTACAGAACATGGCAATTCCATGAGTTGGAAAAGATTCAAAGACTATTTGCGATAAGAGTGACCGAAATGGAAATTGCAATAAATACTTTGGTAGCTGGGCAACAAGTAGGTAGCTATTGCACCTACTTGTTGTCTAGCTACCAAAGTAATTATTGCATTTGTTATTTCGGTTACTATTATTCTTATGGTCTTATGAACCTTTTCGAACTCATGGAATTGCCATGTTCTGTACAATTTTAGGCAACCTGTATGTAACAGCAATCAGATAAAATGAATAAAAAACAGAATTCAATGATTGAATAAGAAAGAGATGAACATAGAAACAAATATTTGAGTAGACTTGACGCTTTTTTTAATTATGTCATATGTCAACTAAATATGGGTACTAAAATAACTTTTTTGTACGGTTATTTGCATACTTATGATCCCATCGGTATACAGCGTTGTTTATATTATTTTGTGATATTGTTTGCTTTATTTAAGATTGTTTAATAATGTGTTTATAAGTACCTATATATTAATATTAATGTTAATAAATATAAGGATTATTTTTCAAGTTAATGTTATGTTCATTTTTCAAAAATGGAAACAAGTCAAAAAATAATGTACAAACAATTTAAATTATCCAAATCTTCGGAGTCAGCCATCACAATGTTGTTTGTAAACTCTAACAGGCGCAATTTATTGCATCTAACTGTTTATTTCCATAAATTTCGGCAGCCAATGTTTTTTCCCAATGAACGATTAATTTACCTGGGTGAATGCTTATTCAATGTTATTTAAATTGTTATTTTACATAAAATATTCCTGTTCCTTTATATGTAGTTTATTTTATTAAGATAAGATTATGATGTGAGTAAAAGTTAGCTTAGCTTTCTAAATATTATAAATTTGATAAATACCCAGTTTTTAGGTATATACCCGAGGCAGGGGTAAATACCCATTTATAAATACCCTACCCACTGGGTATTTACCCGACCCACATCACTAGCCTTCTGTGTGTTCTAAATTCAATCCATATGGCCTAACAAATTGTAAGAGTAAGAGTAAAATGTTCGTTTTTCGTGGTATTCGCAAATTTTTCGACCCACTTGGAATTTCAAAAATTTATTATCCAAATACATTAGTTATCTCTTGGCCCTCTTCAAAGTTTTGCTACAGTCTGAGTATTAGATTTTAAATACTTATACATATTACTGGTCGAAATCTAAACATTAGTCAGAGGTATTAACAATAATACAGTAGTTCAATTACTTACAGAAAATGGTTTGCCAACTTTTAAATTATTTCGAAATTACCTGTGCTTCGCACACCTTTTTAAATTCGTCAAATCAGCTTCTATCGGCTGTTTTACCTCATCAGCATTCATGATTTTACTCATCATATATCCTAACTATATTTAATGTTAATGGTAATGAAGGTTGCAAATTCAATAATTTTTATTTCTTGACTTGGGGTGAATAAAGTTAAACTTGTGAATTTCCAAAACATAAAATGTAAAACACAAATGTTTTGCTCTTTTTAGTTTGCTAAAGCAACAAATGTAATGTTTCCGTTGTTAGGAAATAAACTCGGCTAATTTAAATATCCAATCAATTTTTATGTTTTTAGTGCAGGTGAACAACCCTCGCACAACTTGTTTATTAGAACATAGAACCTCAAAAAGAATAATCGGAGTGGCCCCATCGTAATTGGTAGTCGTTGATTAATCGTTTCAGCAGTGGATTAACGATAAAAACACAGTAATTTTGAAGCCTGCAATCAGAGAAAGGCAGGCAGGATGGAGGACAGGCACGCACGCCTGAAATCAATCCTGCTCTTTGGTGCAACATTTTAGGCGAGGCCATAATTGTGGCAGTTTATGTTGGCATTTAACGTGATGCTCGGCGGTTAAGTAGGTTGCCTAATCGATAACTTGGAGGAAGATATTGTCGGCGAGCAGTTGAAAAGTGGCTTGTATCAAGATTAAACATGAGTTACGACAAAATATTAACGTTTTTATAAGCATTTGTCCATATCGGCTACTTAACTATTTTCTCCTTTAGTGTTAGACGTAGAAGTCAACATATATTCTCGAAAAGTTGCCTTCCGAACTACTTTCCTGTAGCTAAAGTATAATAATAAGTAACAGAAATTCTCGCCTAACCACTCTGTACTGTACATGAAAATCTCGATCTTATCGTTCATTCCCCTCATTTTTTCTTTTTTAACTGAAATAGCAACCAGGAAAATTACTTATCAGTATTAAACGTAGTGGCATCTATATTACGGCACTATAATCCTAAAAAAGATTGTTTTATTATACTTCGCATTCATAATAAAAACATCATACAATGCTGCACTGAAAGCACAACCTTGCTTTTGTGAAATTGTTCTTAGCAATTAAACAAAGGTTAATAGCCTGGTAATTAATTTCGAGCCTCGGCGATAGCTTAGCTCGTCATAAACCGTGCGATTAATCTTTCCCTCGTGACAGTTTAAGGATAAAACGTATTTTGAACCTAAGCGATCAGTGAAATTACGGATATTCAAAGAACCACGCAAACCAAGGATCTGATTTTTGTACGTTGCACGCGAAGCTCAGACTACTGTTTGTATTTATGTAATTTAGTTCAGTCACTATGTCCCAGGAGGAAGGCCTTTACTTGAAAGTGAATCGAAATGTGAAATTTCTTTTTGGGATTTCTAGAAGTGGATTTGGGAAAGCTTAACTTCAAGTTGTCGACCAAGAATTCCTATGTGCTTTTTCAGCCATCTTAAAAAGGCGCGTTTGATTTTTTGCGATAACTCAGTTACCGTTAACGGCGGTAGCTACATGAAAATAAAATAGACCTTTTATTTTTGAATTTGTTGTGCTCTACAATTTAATTCCATTACTTTTCTACGTACGAGCGATATTAGTCGAGATATCGAACGCGAAAGGGTCGAATTTTTTTTCGCGCTTCTTCGCGTGCATATCCTTTCTCTTCTTATTCAATGAAAAAGTAGTTACTATTAAAGTTGTAGAGCTCGAAAATACCTGCAATATGACCTATTATAAATTAAAATGCGACTAAAATTACGACTTATAGAGCAGACCAAACTCGTCAACTGGGCGCGTAGTTTTGATATTATATATATTACATAAATGACATAATAAACTTCATCACATAGAAAAAGTTAGTGGACCACTTGCAGTTCAATTTCCCTGAACTCTCTAGCATCACAAAAAATTAGTTTAAAATGCCGGTTCTTAAGAATTTTTATGACACTAAACGTTGTTCAAAGTATTTACAATCCGACCCTCAAGTTCATATGTGACTGTTGCAGGATGTAACATGTTATTTGATCTATTCTGAAATGTAAAAGGTCAAAAACTACGTTTTACAGAAAAATAACGATTTACAATTGCGAAAACTTCTGTACACAAAACCGAGAAAGTTTATCGTACTCTAAATAATAACAATGATCAATAATCATGATCATCGTCAGCTTCAGGAATGAAACCTTTTTGGTTTGTTCTGATACAAATGAAAGCAGGTCTTTCCAGGGTTTTTTTCGGTTGTTCATCGTTTCTTCTTCCGCCTGTAGACTGGTAATGAAGCAGTTGTTTCGGTATACGAGTATCGTCCATCCTATTGAAATGTGCAAGCCAACTGGTTCTATATTGTTTTTAATTTTTGCTCCCTTTTACAATAAGGAAGTATTGGATTCACCCCAAAAATTCAAAATTGAGTTTTCAACAGATCTTCACGTTTTAGAGTCCCCTGAACCCAAAAAACATGTTTTTGCTCATTGGTCTGCCTGTCAATCTGTGTCTGAACAGAATATCTTAAAAACGAAAAGAGGCATGGCGTTGAAACTTCATATACAGGGACCGGCAGAAAAACCGGACGGTTTTGAAATGGTTGCAAAAATTACAAAATTACAACAACATACATTTATATTACGAAAAATGAGAGAAAAAGAATTGCCATTTACTAAAATATATCTTTAATTGCCAAAATTACAAAATTACAACAACATTATTTACTTTATTTGAAAATTATGTCTGATAAGTGACGACCACCATTTCTGACACAGTGCTGCAGCCGTGTTAGGTAATTTCTCATCGCCAGCGCCACCCAGCGCATTATTGCATTTCAGCTGGGTATAGCACCATAGTATATTTACACATTGTGTAAATATACTGTGCCATGACGGCCGATATTGAAACTCTCTACGGAAACAATCGCTGAGTATTGACTACAGAATCACCAGTTTTTAAAGTAGGTTTTTACTGCGAAAACACGGTGGCTTGGGTTCCACTGCTGCATTTTAGCTGTCACTAAATTAAATGGCATAGATTGAAGCAGCCAATTGTCTTTTTCTACGCCGCCAACCTCAAATAGGAAAAACATAAAAACCATTTCAAAACCGTCCGGTTTTTCTGCCGGTCCCTGTATAAGTTTTGTGTACTATCTAGATGCAACAGCCAGCTTTTGAAGAAAATCACATAACGGAAAGTATGGTGTTTACTCTTGTGATTTTTCAGTTTTTTTTCGATTTTTTCAAAAACGGCTCCAACGATTTTTTTTTCAAATTTTACATTTACCTAAATTGATGTGAGATACGTGATTTTCAAGTTGAATACCTCTAAAAGGGGCTTCTCTTGCTTTTTGCCTTTTTTATTAATTCCTATTTTAAGTAAAACACCCGGTATATTATTACATTTTTTAATCCACTTTAAAATTTTAGATAAAATTTGTCTCTTCAGCTAACGCTTTATTTTGTACGGTTTCTGTAGAATTTGTAATTTTTGAAAAATTTTGGCAAATGCTTAAAAATTAAAAATCAAATTTTTGGCTAATTATATGATCACTGTAAGAAGAAGTTGTGTGCGTGTATCACACCAGATTTTTTCATTTAAATTGAAGATAGTTCTTAATTTGTATCTAATTTCTGCATTGTGCTTATTGTGCAATATGGTGTAGCCAGCAGTGTGCCGTAAAAATCTAATTTTAGCTGTTTTAATTAATCTTGCTTGGCTTTTAGTAAGTTCAATTTTCATATCCGAATAGTAGTCCGGGGGACAGCCTCAACCCTATAAAACTTAAGGCGTATTTCTCTCTTTGTTTCGTTTTAAATTAATTTTTATTGTTCTACAAAAATGTGTTTCACTTTACATGGAAGCACCCCTGTATTTTCTTTGTTTTTGTATGAATCGATTTCAATTTTGTATCAGTTTTACAACGCACATTTTCAATATTTTGCATCGCGTTAGAGTTACAGCAAAAAGTTATTAAGAAAAGTGGTTTAGAATCAAAAGAATATCCCAGATAACGATTTTGTTAAATAATTCGATTTTTTTTATTTTTATCCATAAATTTGTTAGTCTCAAATTTCAACTTTTAAATTGGTATTAAATGGTGTCATGGAGAAACAGCATTTTTATTATTATTGCAAACGTCATTAGCTTTTAATAATGGCTGAATTACTAGTCCATTTTCTAAACGCTAAAAATTCACCAAAGTTCTAACTTCGTTGACTCAAAACCGATTTGAACATTTTTTTTATTAGTTCGGAAAAAGTTTATAGAAAAGTTCCCCATACGTGAGAAAGTGTGCTTCTATTTTTTTCAATTGTGGTTAACAAATAAGTGTTTTTTAATATACTCTTAATTGAAAAATTTATAACTATTGTATTGCCTGAAATTTGATAACATAAGGTTTTTGGGGTCGCAGATTACGAATCTGGCATCAAAATGGGTCTAAAACTAAATGGGATCGAAGGTCTAATTTTGCATTTTATTTATTTTTTAATTTTTATTAGACATTATAGGGGTTTTTGGGGTCGCTGATTACGAATTTGACATTAAAACTCAACTAAAATAAAAATGGCGGTTCCAAATTGGTGGAAAGGGTAAATTTTTTAAAATTTCTTATACAGGGTGTTTTCAGAATAACTGTTCCTAATGTTATTCAACACTTTTTAATAATAAACTAGTGTTCGGAAAATACTGCCGTTTCGAGATAATACGACATTAAGGAATTGAGTCTTTCAACATGATGGTGCACCAGCGCATTTGGGGTTTAAAATGTTCGAGATTATTTAATGGACAATTTCGAAACCGATGGATTGGGAGACAAGGTCCTATTCTTTGGTCTGCACGTTCGCCAGATATGACTCCAATTGATTTTCGTATTTGGGGTCATATTAAATCAGTCGTCTATGCGACACCTGTGGACACAGCAGAGGAGTTAGTGGCTCAAATTATTCTTGCTTTTGATGACATTTGTGATCGTCCGCAGATATTTCGAAGAATTCGTCGGTCAATCACACATCGTTATACCTTGTGTGTCGACAATGGCGGCCATAATTTTGAACAATTCTTATAATTTTTGTGTAATACCATTTTTTTAAATATTAATAAAAATTGCAACCGCTGGAAATCAATAAATTGTTACTTTTCACATTGAGATTATTTCAAGTACTCAAATCGTTTAATGTCGTATTATCTCGAAACGGAAGTATTTCCGAACACTAGTTTATTATTAAAAAGTGTTGAATAACATCTTCTCTCTCAATTCTGAGAATTAGGAACAGTTATTTCTGAAACACCCTGTATACCTTAGACAGACAAATATGGAAAGCTACGACGAATCAGCAACAAGACTGATAACCTAGAGAGAGATATATACCTAGGGGTTTTTTGGGTCGCTCATCCGAAATTTTATGTTAAAAATTATCAAAAATGGAAAACGCTGTCTGAAAAATGGTGGAACCAAATGAAAGAAGAGTTAAATGAGTATTAAAGATATTATATTTTAATTAATTTATTAAAATTAACCCCAGATGCATTTAAAAACAAGAAAAAAAATATTTAGCTTTAATTTCTTTTTCCTCTACTTTTTCCATTGACACTGCCGGTCGTGAATTAATGCAAATATTTCCGCCACATTCACCGCAAGTCGACGAGCAATAAAGGCCACTTTTCTACACCCACAAGCTGGACTGCAACTAGTTTTGTAGTTGCAAAAAAAAATTTTTAAGATGCTTTGTGGAGCTTGTTCTTGTGCCATTAGGATTGGAAAACACTTTTCTGTAAGTATCATATTTCCAACCCCAATCTTCCGTTGAAATATCTTGGTTTCCCAGCCACAACTGTGTTTGCAAATACACGCACTTTAAATGTTCTGCTGAATCCATCATAGGGCACAATGATACTAAATTAACGCTACTTTTTTTAGTAAGCGCCTTAATAAAAGAGTCAAACCTAAAATTCAAAATGTTTTTATTTAAAAAATATATGTATTGTGTTGTCTATAACCTGATTTACCTTGCGGTATATGAATAATAAAAAAACGTTCAATCAATTAAACATTCCTGTAAGAGTTTAAGCAGTTACTTTTCTTTGCACCATACATTGCAAGCATATATTTTATACCGGCATTTTTTTATATTAATTTTTGCAATTTCTTGTAAATCACTGCTATTTCCAAATATTTTAGCAAATTTATTATTTTTTTTTTATTTGTGTTTAGGCGCATCCACCTGTTAGGTTATTAGCGCCAAAACTTTTGGTAATTTACATTTCATTGCTTCTCGTTATTTGAACAGTATATAGATTATTATTACTACTTATATTTCGTTTATTAACTTGGTCACTTTCAGGAAGTTTATCAACTTCTTTTCGTTGGATTTACCAAGTATAGAGCCTTCGATGTTGTGGAAGGTGGAGGTTGCTTCGTGGATCATCATATTTCTGGCAGTCAATGATTATATGTTTGACGGTTATTGGCTCATTGCAGCTATCACAGATGTCTGGGCCCGTTGTTGGTCTGTCAAAACGAAATTGGTGCAAATTTATTCTTTCCTGAACATAACCATTGCTTCATTTACTAGGACTTATCCATGTGGATCTTTAATAAGATGCCAGTCCTATTCGTCTTCGTCATCCTTATATATCTTCAATATATTAAACTATATTCAAAAGCCATGATCTGCACCTTGATATAAAAATTCGCATGCGAAGATGCTACATTCTTTCCATCTCGCTCTATGGGGTGGAGTCCTGGACACTTAACGAAAGAATCACAAAAAAATCGAAGCCTTTGAAATGTGGTTATAGCGGAGAAATATTGAGGATCTCATGGAAAGACCGTGTTATAAATATTAAAGTTCTAGAGAGAATGAAAAAAAAAGTAACGAGATCATGGACAACATCAAAATACGCAAACTCCAATACCTCGGACATGTGAATAAGTACGCCCTACTACAATCTATTATACCAGGCAAGATATACGGCAAACGTGAACAAGAAGAAGAAGAAGATTATTTCCTCTGTTAAAAACATGCTGAAGTTGTGTCACATCCAGTTAAACCATTACATAAAGAACGTGCTCACTACAACTGGGATGCGCAAATTGCAGGCATTTAGAAGAAGATAGATTTTTATTTTCTTTATTTTTGGCAGGTTTAAAAAAATATATATCTAAAGCTGTTAATATAAGTAATACGTCTATATCGTCTGATACTACGACTATGTTTTTCATTTGATGCATTGAGAGCTGTTGTAAATATTAACCGATCAGCATCACTTTCAGCTTGAGAGGAGGGATATTAATTTGCAGCTAAAGTTTCTTTAAAAAATCAAGAAAACGGCATGAAAGACATTTACCAGAAATTTTTCTTGATACAACTTCAAAAACTGTCTCTTCAAATCGAACATCTGGTGCAGGTTTCGTTTTTAGGCGTCGGTCTCTTTCAACAGATTTTATTCTATGCTTCTGATAATCGACAAAAACATTATTTTTTCCATAATTACGTACAATAAAATTAATATATTGTAATGGCCGCCCACTACTAATTAATTGCTTCTATTAATAAAAATATCTAGAGCCACCATACATATTATTTTTAATTCTGGTTTCGTCACAAATCAGATAACTAATTTTGGTTCTCAGGAATAATTAAATGAGGGGTCTAGTGATATGCTTGACCTGAATGATCGTACGCCCCTATTTATAATGTAATCTACTTGCAACTTGAATTATTGTTGGCTAACTCATAGCAGAACAGAGCTCTTATTCAAGGTCTGGGTTCACAATTTTAGATTTAAAATTTTGATCGCACGCCTATGGTGCGTAGGTCAAAAGCAACCTAAATGCTACATCGGAGCTAATCTGTCATATAATTTTACGTCTTTATGAAAAACTAGCAAATTAAGATCGTTTTTCGTGTTTGTGATATGAATTACTACTCAATGAGCAAATTAAATAGCTAAGTTTTTTATTTCCCCGCTTTCTTATAGCGGCGGTTGATCGTATTTTGTTTCTAGCCAAAACCCTCCACTTCGTTGATTCGAAATAATGACGTCAAGGAATCCTAACCTCAATTCTGGACTTCTAAATTCTCAATTTGAAGCTACTGAAGCTATTAAATCGCCGTGAATCTGCCAAGCAGCGATGCTATTCCACTCCCGGGTAGGTTTTTACGGTGGTACATGTACAATTTTGCTTCACAACTAACCTTGCAATTTTTCCAGGTGCTGTCCTATGATGTCCGGAAAGGTGATAATGTGCCAGATCTTCTCTCAGCGAGCAGGAACCGTGGTGCAGGCCTTGGAGGAGCTGGACTGGTGTGCCGCCGATGTAGCCACGAAGTCAGGAACCTCGGAAACCGCCTCTTGCTGTTAAACGTAGGCCAAAATAGGATGGCGAACGTCCCTCGGAAGCCGTTGTGGATCGGAAATATTTTGTAGTGGCCGATTTTAAAACCCACACTTGTGCTTGAAACACTGCTATGTCGTGAACACTCTGGTAAAGTTTCGGAGCTGTATTTTAATATTTACTATATAAAAATTAGATTTTTCTGGGAGAATAAAAACTGGGCTGTCAGTAAAATTATTTTATTTTTAGTTGTTATTAACAATTGAACATCAATACAAATAGGAAATCAACTCTGTTCAATTGACCTTTTTAACAAATAAATTCTTAAAATCCAACTAATTTTACAATTCTACCTTATTTACTACATTGTCCTTTGATTTTTGTAATCATTGTCTTACATTATCACTCGCGTTGCACCGTTTTAAATGTCTTTTCATTCACTTATTGCACTGACACATGTCTCTTTTCGCGCACATCCTCTTTTGATCACTTCTGAATTCAATTAAAAGTCCATTTCATTGTTATACTTCATCATCATCATCATCACGCAGCCCTTAATTGCGTCCACTGCTGGACATAGGCCTCCCCTAATCTTTTCCAATTATGTTCTGTCTTGTGCTCCCGTATCCAGTTTCCTGCTATTCTTTTCAGGTCATCAGTCCATCTGGTCGGTGGTCTTCCTGACTTCTTTTGGTCTCCCTGGGCCTCCATTCCATAATCTGTTTTGGTCCACCGATCGTCTCGTATTCTTGCTAGATGACCTGCCCAGTTCCATTTCAGTGTTACGATTTTTTCAATGACGTCCTGAACTCCTGACCTTTTTCGGATTTTCCTCGTTTGTTAAATGTTCTCGGAGGCTTACGCCCAACATTGCACGCTCCATGGCTCGTTGAGTTGTTCTTAACCTGTTCGCTGATCTTTTTGTTAACGTCAAGGTTTTCCGCTCCATAAGTTTGCACGGCAGGACCACATTGATCATAAACTTTTCTTTTCAAACACATTGGAACATTACTCCTTAAAATATGACTCACCTGCCAAAAGCTGCCCAGGTCAGACCAATTCGTCTGTTTATTTCATGTGTTTTGGTTGTCTTTTCCAATTTTTAATTTCGTGACCTAGATATTTATATGTAATGTACTTGTTGTATGATGTTGTTGTCGATACTTATGTTGTCGCTCATTACCAAGTTTGTCATGATATTTGTTTTTTCGAAGTTTATTTTCAGTTCTACTTTTTCTGAGGAGTCTTTTAGTGTCTTAAGCATAAAGTTTGCATCTTGTAGATTATCCGAGATCAATACAATGTCGTCGGCGAATCTTAGGTGATTTAACCTCTGTCCATTAATGTTAATACCGACATTGTGCCATTGTGTTTCTTGAATACAAGTTCTAAAGCAGTTGTAAATAATTTGGGTGAGATGTTATACCCTTGCCTTACACCGCGTTCTATGTTAAAATTTTTTCGGTGTCTTCATATAATCGTACGTTTGATGTAGCGTTTTCATAAATATTTCTAATTAATGACGTGTATCTATAATCTATTCGGCTTGATTTAGTGCTTCTAGTATTGCTTGTAGTTCTACTGAGTCGAAAGCCTTCTCATAGGTCTATGAACACCAACACCAGCGGCATGTTATATTCAATACACTTTTCAATCAAGGTCTTTACAGTTTTGTGTTATACTTGCTAATCAATAAACTGTTTGTAAATTTAGCAAATTTCCAATATTGTTGTTCCATTTTTCTTTTTTTATTTATGATTTGCCTTTAGCTTTGACCTCACTTCGTGCTCGTTGCACCCTGCTTTGCCTTTCTCCACATTACCTTATTATGATATGCTCACAGAGAATTGTTATTAATGAATTATGACTTGCAAAATACCCTCGACCAGCATTTACTAATTATTTTCATAATCGATTCATTCTTACAAATTTACATTGATTAAATAGAACATGAATCCAACCTCTATGATTTGAGCTCTGCCTTGTTCTTTATGTTAGGAGAATTAATTTCTTTATTACTTGCATAGCTTTTGCACATATTATTCCTAAATTCAAGTTTGATTAATTTTTATTTTAGTGCAAATTAGATGCCATTTCTCAATCTAAGCTTGTCTGAATTATTCATTATTTTGTTGTGCTGTTAGAAGTGAGACTCAGGGCTTAAGGACCATCTCAATATATATCTAAAATTTCACCATACTGTTAAAGAAGTTGCCATTTGTTTTTATGTAATAACATTCCTCCGTCGGTCACAAACGGAAAAATCTTTTACTTCAGTAATAAACTTTTGGAAATTGTACAAAGAGGTCGTAGAAAACACATTTTTAGGCGTTGGAATTTATATGTATTCATATGGTTATATTTAAATGTATTTAATCTATTTAAATTTGAGTTAATTTAATAATTTAGAATTTTATTTGTATATAATGTTTATTACATAATAATAATAATAATCGTACAGAATAAAGTTAACCTTCTAATGCTATTTTTATAATCACTGTATCTAAAAACCCCTAAATATGAGGCAACGCGCGGAATTCAAAAATAAAGCTATTTTGCCGTTTTAAAGACGTTATTTCCATTTTTGATAAATTTTAACATAAAATTTGAATTCAGCGGCCCAAAAAACCCTATATAGGTAACAATAAAGTCCGAATAAAAAAAATTTACGCTTTTTCGCCATTTTGAATCCGCTATTTTTCGTTTTAGTTGACTTTTAATGTCAAATTCGTAATCAGCTACCCCAAAAACCCCTAAACATCTAATAAAAAATTAAAAAAAGAAAACAAAAAATTAGACCTTCGACGTCATTTTTGTTTTTAGACCAATTTTGAGGCCAGATTCGTAATCTGTGAACCCACAGTCTAAATAAATAAAGAGGTTATAATTTTTTTTAATTAACAATATATTAAAAACATTTATTTGTTAATAACAATTGAAAAAATAAAAAGCACAC
>CALNHX010009872.1:0-45475 GCA_940337035.1 Agriotes lineatus
AATCGTAGAAATTGTAGAAATGCCTTCAAATAAATGTGGAGTATGTTCGAATAATCTTAACCCAGATAAAGAGGTCCACTGTGATGAATGTAAGGTATCTATTCATTCTACCTGTTCTGGGCTATCGCGCACCGAGGTGCAATGTGTGCTTGCGAAGGACAGACGTATCGCTTACCAATGTAACAAGTGTAAGAATCAAAAAATGGAAATGCATGAATTAAAACAACTTATCATTGATTTGCGCAAAGAGATCGAAGATTTAAAACAGCACAAAAACATTAGCACTGCGAATTTGACACCGCTAAGCAAGTCTGGAACGGAGGAGATTATTCAAGAAATCGCCGAAAGGCAGCGTCGTGCCAATAACATAATTTTTTTCAACATACCCGAAAGCTCTGCTGATAACCCCCAGTCAGGATCTCAAGAAGATATAACGCACGTTAAGGAGGCTTTAACTCAACTACCGTCAATCGATATTACAAAAATCAGAGCCTTTCGTATAGGCAGGGTTCAGTCGACAAACAAACCACGGCCACTTAAAGTTACATTGAATTCAAGCACCGATGTAATAAATATCTTAAAAAATAAAGCAAAACTTAAAATCAACAACGGTGCCGTATCGGTTGCGACTGACCAGACTCCTATGCAGCGCGAGTTTTTGAGGGATCTACGGATTCAATTGGCAGATAGAATCGCAAAAGGTGAGATTAATCTTACTATACGTTATAACAGAGGTGTGCCGCAAATATGTGATGCAAAAAACTAATATACCGTGAGAACTTAAAATACAGTGAATCTTCTAATTTAAATTTCCATGAAAAAGCGAATTTATTTGCTTTTTATCAAAATGTTCGTGGTTTACGATCTAAAATTGAAAATTTTTATTCATCAGTGTGTGCATTTGAGTTTGACATTATTTGCTTGGCTGAAACGGCTCTTACAAGTGACATAAATAGCAGTGAACTTTTTCCCAATCATTACAACGTATACAGATGTGACCGACAGTACAATATTACCGGTCAACAGTGGGGAGGTGGAGTGCTATTGGCATTGAATAGTAACATTAACGCGGAAATAATTGATACTTCATTTATTGCTAACACTGTACCCACCGTAGACATAGTGGGTTGTAAATGTTTTTTTGCTTTTGGGGCCTTATATGTCTTCGTGGTTTATGTGCCGCCTAGTATTACAGTTTATGATTTTCAAAACTTTATTGAACTTTTTGAACAAAAGTGTATTGACTACGATAAGCTGTTAGTAGTAGGAGATTTTAATGTACCTCACTTTAATAACGAAACCGTTAATGATAGCAAATGTAATATGATGAACACATTTTTAGATATTCTTAATCTGACACAGTATAATCGAATAACAAACTTGCAAGGTAGACTTCTTGACCTTGTTATTGCCAGCATTACTTGTGAAGTATCTCGCGACGCACAGCCCTTGGTTAAAGAGGATACATATCACCCACCTTTACAAATCGTTTTTAACAATAAAACACATGCAGGTATTAAATTTCCTATAAATAAAATACATAAAACCTACAACTTTAATAGAGCGGATTTTCATTCACTGTATAATGCATTACTTACTATTGATTGGTCATCTTTAAAATGTCTGTCCGATGTGAACGCAATGGTTAACGAATTTTATAATGTATTATATTCGTTATTTGATCTACATGTTCCCACATTTCGTTGCAACAGTCGCAAATATCCCAAGTGGTTTACACTGGATATAATTACCAATATTCGGAAAAAGTATAAATACTTCAATAAATATAGGAAATATAGAAAACTGGCTGATAACATAGAATATAAGCGTCTTCGGCGGTTAGTAAAATCTCAAATATCCACAGAGTATAGCAACTATATAAGAAATATTGAGCAATCCGTAACAAATGACGCAAAAAACTTTTGGTCTTTTATTCGTGATAAAAAAGGGACATCTAGAATTCCAGGTAAAATGCACCGCGATGGCACTGTATTTAATACTCCTGAGGCAATTGTTAATGCTTTTGGAGAATACTTTGCTAGCATTTATACTACTTCTACCTCTTCAACAAAAACTCACTCAGATTCATTCAATAATATTCCCTGTGTTTCCATTAATAACGTTAGTGAGGAAGAAATATTGAAGGCTATTCGTAAATTGAAAAACAAGAAGACCGCTGGCGATGATCAAATACCTAGTTATTTAATAAAGGATTGTGCAGGCGTCTTCGTTACACCTTTGCATATCATCTTGAACTTTTCACTTAAATCCTCTAAATTTCCTGATGTATGGAAAACTGCCCGTATTTGTCCTGTTCATAAAAGTGGTGATCCAGCTGATATTGTCAATTACAGACCCATAAGCATCTTATCAAATTTTTCCAAGATTTTTGAGGTGATACTGTATGATCGAATATACTCTTCGGTACAGCAGTACTTGTCTCCGTATCAACACGGTTTTATGCAGCATCGTTCAACTTCTACCAATTTAATCTACTTCACACAATATACGGCCCAAATACTTGATAATCAGGGGCAGGTTGATGTAATATACACCGACTTTTCAAAAGCGTTTGACCGCATCTTGCATTCCATTATAATACAAAAGCTACTTAGTTTTGGGTTTAGCGAATCTCTAATAAGATTTTTTACCTCATACTTGTCAAATCGTGTACAGTATGTAACATACAACAGTTATAAGTCGAAGCTCATTGCTGCTACATCTGGTGTCCCACAAGGTTCCAACTTAGGACCGTTGCTATTTTTATTATTTATCAATGACCTGCCTGAAGTACTTTGTTGTGAGAGGCTTCTATTTGCGGATGATCTGAAAATTTTCTTTTCTGTCGCTACTATTGAGGACTGCCTTTGGTTGCAACAACAAATTAAGAACTTGAACAACTGGTGTGACACCAATAAACTCCAACTTAACATATCGAAGTGCAGAGTAGTCTCATACACCCGTAAATTACAACCATTAGTGTATATGTATGCTATAAATTCAAACTTATTACAACGCAGTGACACCGTTAAGGATCTAGGAGTTCTTTTTGATAATAAATTTAGTTTCGCTGGTCATATAGAGACCGTATATACTTCCGCTCTGAAAATGCTGGGGTTTGTCGTAAGAAACTGCAAATCCTTTACAAATATAGTTGCTTTGAAAACCTTATTCTTTTCTTTAATCAGCTCAAAACTTGAGTATTGTGTTTTAATTTGGTACCCTTTCTATGAATATCAAATAATTAATCTAGAATCAATACAAAGGAAGTTTTTGAAATTCTTAAGCTACAAAGTAGACGGAGTTTACCCAGAAAGAGGTTATTCACAATCATTATTACTGGAACGATTTGATATGATTAGTTTAGAAAGAAGAAGAAAAATAATTAGTCTTACTTATTTATATAATATTCTTCATGCCAAAATCGATTGTCCATTTCTTCTGGAAATGCTTAATTTTCAAGTACCGTCACGTCAAAATAGAAATTTCGTAACATTTTATAATCCAACCCCACGTACTAATTTACTACAAAAATCACCACTTTATAAAATGAGTCAGAACTACAATGACATTTCAAATATGTGCGATATTAATTATTGTAATTTAACTAACATATTAGAATTAGTATAGACAGCTTTTGTTAGTTTAGTAAGGTATAGGTATAGTATTATATTGTATTTCCTTTCAGTTTGTTTCACTATAAGCGAGTGTTTAGTGTTAAAGTTTCGATTATTAACATGTAATACTTTAGTTTATTGTGTAAATTGTCCTATAATTGGATTTTTCTTTCTGTTGGACAATAAACCATTATTATTATTATTATTATTATTATTATTATTAATAATTCAAGAACGCTCAAATAAGTTTAACGACCTCGCAAAAGGTAAAACTCCGAGGCGTTAGCCTGGAGTCAGTTAAAAGGCATAAAAACGGACAAGAAAGTTAATAGACCATAACTCGTAATGCCATTTAAAAGTAACAAAGGATCCTTAGCTGATTACAATAAGGCATCGAGAAGGTTTGGAAGAGCGTCATGGAGTGAGCACTGTGGGGATATCGAAAGAACTCCAAAAACGTTAAACTTTAGACGAGAGACTGCTGAATTTAAGAAAACAGAACACTTTGGACCGAATTTTGTTGGTTATATTTTCCTGGTTCAGACATTATGGAATAAGCACTCTTCGTCTTGCCGAACCTGGAGCCTGACACTTGGAAACAAGGTTAGGACTGACACTCCAGGAAAGTAGTGACTTTTCCAAAATGAAATGGGCAATACACTTTGAAGTTTTAAATCACTGGAACCAGAGGAGGAAACCAAGACCATGGACTGGAACACATTACTAGGGTGAACACTATGAGCCTTTTAGGTTACCACTGAAACTTTGTAGACTGATCTTGAGGAAGGAAAAAGGGTTTAGTTGAATTGATAAAGGTAATATTTATCTCCGAACGTGACAGCCAAATGTGAACGACGCTACGACCAATAATTTGAACTAACAGGCTGTAGTACTCATAATAGTTAAACCACCTACGTTAGAATCAGTTATGCTATTTAGATGGAATACATTTTTAATACTGTAATAATAATAATAATAAATAATTTAAGTAACATTGGATTTGCTTTTAGAGGTTTATTACAACGTAAGAGACTACAGAAGGTATTCCAATAGAAGGATTTTTCCATTTAATGTTTAATATTAAAAAGTCAGACCTGTCCACAATATATAATTTTCCTTTTGCAACTAGACTTATTTCAGTGTATAGTTAAACCTTATTTAAAGTTAATATTTAAAAAATAAGCTAGACGCATATAGTTTTCCATATCTTCATCTAAAATTTGTAGCAATGATCCAAGACTAGAAATTAAATATCTCACCACATAATAGAGGCTAAAGCTATCCAAAAGGCTCAGCGGTGTATAGAATAATGATACTCTTTTATAAAGGTTTCACAGATTCCAATTATTGTATAAGTGGAAAAATTGACAATATGCATAAGTTAGATGACTTTTGAAGATAGATAGATATGTATCACTTGACGAAATTCAGTTAAAGTTTGCAAAAACATAAAGCAACACTGAATTTGTAAAGAAAATTGAACATTTGCAAAAACGAACTAAATGGATTTTTGAATGTTTGTTACATCTTGTATATATTGCAATGAGGTTTTGGTGCGTTAAAAAATAATAATCTATTGTTTATTTCGATTAATATAAAAAATAACCTAGCTGTTTTACCCTTTTACAGCCCCACGTCTCGGGCCACAAAAATATTGCTTTGGCGAATTATTTATTTATGTATTACACATAAAAAATGCTTAGCTGAATAAACTGACTTGTACCTATATAAAAAATGGCCCACTGGACCGAAATATTGCTATTGACCCAGGGTTATAATTGTATCTGTAATTACTTAGCTTATCTTCCAGAGTGCGATGCTCAAGGTCTTGGAATATTACAAATAGCTCTTATGATTTTATTTAAGAAATATTCTTACAATATTAAAACTAGCATGAGACTCGAAAGCTGAAATGGATTCTTTTTTTAATATTATTGTCAGGGTTATTGAAATTTACACAACTTAGTAGGTTCATGTCACCTAAATCAAAGGAAAACTGCTTTTCTAACTTTGATGGAATTTGGTATTAAATCATCTTTTACATGAAAAAACAGCATTTACAAATTCGCGGGTTAAGCAACATACAAAAGGCGGAGTAATAAACGAAAATCCTATGTACGGTCCTGTATTCTTGTTATGGTGTCCTCACGAACGTGGTGCGACGACTTCAACATGGTCGCTCCCTCAGCTTCCGGAAATGGATGTCACTCATGAAAATGCAACATATGAAGTGATGGCGCTTTTATTTGGAATGTCTGCTTTAATCTCTCAATACTAACTTTATTAAGGCAATGTTTTAATTGCAGTCGTACATGAACTTGCCCCTGCTGGCGCAAAATCCTTTTTCCAAGTTATCATTTTCTGATAAAGGGTTTACGTCGGTGGAGTCTTTCAAGAATATGTTTTGCATTCTTCTAACATACCATATCATCAGTTGAACTTTCTAGAGCCATCCAATAAAATTGAATGGACAAAGACGATAAGACGAAATAAACCAAATATTTCTGTAATTAACTGCAAAAGTTTCCAATGGGTCTTTCCTTTGATGTTCTTTTAGATTGAAAATTTCCAATACTCCCTGCAGTTTAATACTAGCCTCAGGCTAGTAATTTACTTGCATCATACCAATCTTGATTAAAATTTGATGAAGCGTTTCAGCGCAGACCTGCTAATTAATACGCTCGTGGCGATTACAAATAGTACAAAGTTGGCATTCGGAACGACCGTTTAACGTGTCCGCCCAAAAGCTAATGCAGTCTTGTTAATATTAAAATGCCGAAAAGCTGAAGTATTTTAAATCTCCACAGTTTTGTGCTTCTTATTGAAGTGCCCGTTTTCCACTTTCAGTATTATACGGCTAATATGAAATGCTTAGATTAAGGAAAACTCAAAAAGACTGGCTGAATGGTATAACAATTTTCATATTTATTAAAGGGGACAGAAAGAAATGTAGCAATTACAGACGAATTGTGCCAGAAGCAAAAGTCAGTGGTAAACTGAATCATTCAAAGAAAGATACGCAAGTGGATTCCGATAAAATGAAAGACCTCACCACATCTGGAAAATTTGTTTATAATAATTAAATATTTTCTTATAAATGTGGAACTGTTTGAGATAAAACGAGATTGAAGCAATCCAAGTTCTTTAAAAGACTAGCAATAACTTGGAAGAAGAATAAAGTCAGAGCAAAAATAGAGCTACCAGAGAGATCTGTTTTTATGTCCTTATGGTTCACTCTGTATTGGACTAGACAAGAAGAGAGGACACGAGGAAAACTACAATTCGAAGTAGAAAATAAGAAAAATACGTCTGACATAGCTCATAGCTTTGGTTACGACATAGCTGTGTTCGAAAATTCAATTTCCAATTCCATTCAACATGAATTCGTCTAACGGCAACTTGAGGAAAGGAAACACATCTATTGATGGAAAACAACAAGAATAGTCGTCAGAACTTGGAGAAAAAAACATTAGAAGTGGTTGACAAGCAAAACAGAAAACTGGTTACGAATATAGTGTTAAATTTATGTCTTTACACAAAGGGCAAATGACTAAGAAATGAAAAACCTTAAAAGATAGTACCAACTTTTATACGGAAATCTTCGAAAGAAAAGAGGAGCCGAGACAAAAACTATTTAAAGCAAGGAAAACATGGATGGAGGAAGAAAGAATTGCAACTGAAGCAAAAAACACTAAAGTAGTTGAAAAACATGCAACAAATAGGAAGAGTTGGAAGGAAAAATATAAAGAACAATAAACCAAAGGTATTATAACTAACTGACAAGTCAATCCAAAGCCTAGCAATAACTGGTAAAAATTGTTTTGTAAGCGTCTTAACATATTTTCTTCAATTTTTCGTTTTTAGTGAATGTTCCTCCTTGTGTATATCAGGTTGCTTATGTAGTTTTTGGCATTCGGGGTTGGTCAGATTTACTTGCGGAGTCATAAAATTATTTTTTTGGGGTCCCTTTGAGTAACGTTTACTAGAGGGATTTGTCCCGGAAAGTATCAGTAATCAGGTGCAGGTGAATTTATCGGTTATTTAATTGCGGCACCTGTCTGGTTGATACAGGATTTTTATTATATTTTTCAAATAAACATGAGCTGACGTTTGGTCGAATTTATTTTCAGACGTTTCTTTCCTTTCCAGCCTTTAAATTAACTCCGATCTTCTCCGCGTTACCTTCAAACTCCGAAGTAGCCATACATTGGTATCCACCGTACGTGGAGCGGCACCTTGCACGCTGAGGAAAACTATAAGACCTGGTAGCACAAATCTCACTAAATTGCGATTCCTATGGTCTTTCGGTGTTAGTGATGGAGTATGGAATATTAAGGTTTTTTATATTTCCCCTTTTAAATACCCAGGGGAGCAGGTACCAGCGTTGTGCTTTCAATTGAGTTCGAAACTGGAGGTTACTTATTATAAATGTTAAATTGATTCTAACTTTGGGATCTAGGAAAAACCACCAGCTGTTTACCAATTGTATTTGCTTTGTATATTTTCTGAATTTATAATATACTTTATAATTGCCAAGAATAGTAAAGGAGTAATTTCACTGGTATATACGTGTACTCGGTGATTGTGGGAAAGATTTGTATGTATAAATTTTAATGTGATAAACAATATTTAATTTATAAATGCGTCATGTTTCAAGGAGGCCGCGTCGACGACTGAAATGCGATACATGAATCATATCATTAAATATCTAGAGGATGCTCACTTCCAATTTCTCCCAAATCGATTCCGAGCGCTCCTATTTAGCAAAACCCTTTTGCTCGCTTGTATGAACACTGTTACTATTGTTTATGAAATCTTTTGTAATAATTTGTATTGATAATTTGAGTTCTGAATTCATTTCGAATACAACGAACCTGGTGTTATTTGTGTAATATGATGATGTAAACTTTTTATCAAAGATTGTATTTAAGTGGGTTTAGTAGAAAAGCTAAAGTTTTTCAAATTTATAATAATATTTTCGCGAAACCCTATTCCCGATTGGTTATTTATTTCTATTAAAACTTTGCTACTTAACCTGATTCATGGTTCGCTCATTTATTCGACCTATCGTTATATTCTCGTTGAGGATTAGGATTGTGGGAAAGGCTTTTGATGGTAAGTTAGTGTTTCAGGTGTTAGTTTGTTAGGTGCTTGGTATCCGATTTTTTATTATCGTATCTAAGGCTATAGATGGATCCACCCACAATGAGCTAGTCGAAGCACTTCTTATTAACATTCTACTATAAACCAGCGTCCTACTAGCATTGTAACGTTTAACCGAAAGTACGCTATACTCTCGACTAAGCAATTTTAGTTAGGCTATAACTGGGGCTTGTGTTTATTCTATTAAGTAGTTAAATGGCTTAAAATCTTAAATTCTACAGCCTGTTGACCTAAAAAATAAATGCCTCTTTCATCATTACGGCTTATTTTTCCACGAAACCTGGGCCTCTAATAGCTTCGGAAGCCTGGCTCATATAAAGGGAATTCGAATAAATGACCAACGGAAAACCAGCTTCGGCTTCGCTGAACCTCGTTTCGGGAGGTCGAGTGTCTAATATAATAGAACATTTCCATAAAATCTCAGAAAAGCAGCTAAATGGAGATCGGGGAATGAGTAAAGTGGAAATAACATTAGCAGATCGTAGACGGCTCCCGCTCTTCGCTTATCGGAAATGTGCGTTTTGTAGAAAAACTGTTGAGCGGATTTATTAGCTTCCGTTTATTGTGCTTCTGCTTGTACGCTTTATTGGCTGAATAATTTAGAACCTTTCGTCTGCAACTAAAATGTGCCGCTTACACTTCTACAGTTGTGTGGAGACACTTGTTGGTTATAAAGATACGAAACAAAATTAACTCCGAAAAATTAGTAAACCAATTTTTCATTGACACTACTTCTAAAGAGTTATGATTCTATGTATAATAAACTACAATAGCTGGTTTTGAAGCTCAGTTTAGTCCCGAGACGTAGTTCGCGATTATTTTCAGCTAATCGCTGCGTAAAGAACAGTTTTTGTAGCGTATCAGCAACTACTTGTTTATTTGTCTTCGAAAACTATTTTCCCATGCTTAAGATTTTTCAATCCGCATTTAACACAAATATATTCAGAGAGTAAGCCTCGTTTCGACCCACAGGGTAAAATTCGAAAGGCGTGCTTAAAAATAGCCAACGAGTTCCAGTAATTGAAACATGAGAAGCAGCAGTTCGGCTAATAGCATTAGGGATGAAATTATACTCTCGCTGCCCCTGTCTTCTCGTTGTTGGACGGTTGTCTTCGAAGCTTTTATAGAGTTGGCGCCTACAAGTTATGCAATCAAACACTTTCTTGTTAACTGAGAAGTAAAATATAACCTGCTAAATGCGACCGTTCTCGATTTACTCGGGGAAAAAGTAAGATGTCGCTTTTATTTATATACGACATCTGACTACTGACAAGGATGCTACAAAACTGTTGCGTTTAATTTGAAGCGAACATTGTAATACCCTTTAATCGAAATTATTTTGAGATACCACACGATCCTAGTTAGCCTAAGGCTTCATTGCATGTGGTCGTGAGCTTGGAGCTAAAAAAAATGATTGTAGGAACCGGAAGCCAATTGCCGTAACACGAAAATATACATATAACTTAATTTGAGGTGGTAGCTTATACGGCGTTTTACTTAAAGGAATCCAAAAAGCAGCTAGGGCAATTAGCAGAGAATTTATATAGGAATAATTATAATTGCGCAACCTATTTATAAATTACTGCAATAGTTTTTGCGGTATTCCCTTTGTTTATATTTTCTTTCCAAACTTGGGTTTAGAATGTGAGCTGCAGTAGGGAGTCACTTCGGATTCTGGAAAGCCCAACGCTTCCATCGACAGTCATCACCCTTTCTTAATCCTAGTAAGTAAGGAACCACCAGTCCAGATCCTGAGAAGACCAATATCTAGTAACTAGCCCCTCGAGGCCACCGTGTTTTGCTTCATTTGGCGACCCGCATTAATGTGAATTTTTTTTATTCCTCGCTTCTTCCTTAGAAGTTAAACTACCCGGAACCCTTAACCTGATATAAAGCCTCTTTTTTTGTTTGAGTTAGTAAAACTGCTTTCAGCAATCCTCCTGTCCAGAGCCACCTCACTTCCAAGCATAAAGTGCACGGAAACATCCTGTTAACTGGTTGGAATTAATCCACCTGCTACCTAACCCCCAAAATCGGCTTCATTCGCGCACGGAAAATCGTCTTGACGGGGTTTCAAGCGCACGAAAAAATTGTATTAACCAGCCGGAGGTGATTTTTTGACACTGAACTTCGCGACTTCTAAGTCACAGGCAAATTATGTCGATGTAGCTTAGAGATATTTCCTAGCTTATTTTTCGAATTTGTCTATAGTAAAGCCAGTTTGTTAAAACTGAGTTGCTGTAGAGAAGCCGCCGTTCAAATATGCAATTTACGGATCCAGGTGCTAGTTGAAAAATCGCGAAAGACGCAACTAAGCACAGCGTAACCGACGCCTAGAAAAGTATGAAATTCTCCGAAATTCAAATCCAGGTGCTAGTCGCCAGGTAGTTGCAGATATCCGCCGCAGGAGCTCGACGAAATCTTTGCCAAATTCTCAGAGCAGCCCGCTCAGAAAACCATAAGCGCGTTGAGCGGCTTCGTGGAACCTTCCTGCAGCAAGAATACACTGCATGTTCGGACAGCAAGCCGCAAGAGCTCGGTTTTGACGCCACTAGCCGCATAAAATTACAGTAAGTCGCCTGCGACGTTCAACGCTCGGTGAATTTCAGTTTGCGGACCCGCGGAAAGATCTGTCGAAGGTATAAAAATTTTTTGTGCAATAAATCACTTATTTCCAGCTGACCGCGTTACAAGTCAATTGAGGATAGCGCTCCCACTTGTCGACAGCCAATTTTGAAAGCTCCGTCAGGTGTCCAGGGGGTGACTTTACCTGCTGACGTTCAAGCCCTCAGAAAAATTCTTTTATTTAATTTTGACTTTATTTGCTTTGAATTCTAGAGTTAGTAATAAACATCGTAAACTTGACTAGTAGCTAATCACTCCAGCAATTTTCAGACCTCGGCCATGAGTTACCTTCAGGTTTAGTAAAAGTAATTAAAGTATATGAACCAGACCAGATTAATCTTTGTATGTAAAGCCCAAGTCAGAGGGCATTATAAATTACAGTACAAAAATCCATTAAGTTACGAGGCGTCCTTCGCAAAAGACAATTTATTATTTCATTTCGTTACAATAGGACCCCTCTTGATGAGAAGGACATAGCCGCAATTATTCCATTCGGCCTCTTTGAATTGCCTTATATGACGTTTGCGCTGCCCAAGCATTTCAGCTAGTTAAATTTCTGCTATTGCTATATTGATCACATCTTTAGCTTTACTCTATCATCCAATGATCAAAAGCATCAAGAGCACCTACAATAGGTTTTTCAGAGACTCGACGAGTATAGCATCACCGAAAACCCCTCTAAATGCATACTAGGTGCTAAGCAGGTTGAATATTTATGATATCTCATATCTAAAACTGTACCAATTCCGTTACAAACTACAGTTCAAGCTACCGGTAATTTAAAAAAAGCAGCAACCGCAGTAAAGCTTTGTAGTCTTTTAGGAGTACTTTTTATAAAATATTTATACAAAATGCAGTCCAAATACAAGCGATCCTCAACATGTACTGTACATTTCTACGATGACGTAGTCGGTGCGTATCATCACGAGTTAGTAGTAATTTATTCTGTCGTCAAACGCTTTCGATACATGATCCAAAAATGACAAAAGTCCGACGCGACAACAATTTACATCGGAAGTAATCCACATCGCTGGTACTGGCAGACGATCTGTCTCATTTGGACGTAATAAACCTACCAATTACCGTTGATGCAACAGAATTTACCGGAAGCAATCGAATGATGACGAATTGCAAGCGCTACTCCTTCCCTTCAGCTAGAGCAACTCATTCTCACAGATAGTAACCTGCCATAATACTGTGACACATTTCTGAAAAGAACGTCAGGGCATTTTTAGTACTTTATAGTTAATCAGGCGGAAATATGTATTGTCGGTAATGAAAAAAGATGTTACTACTCGGGTAAGCACGTGCATTCCTTGCAAACGCACTAAAATTCAACAGCACACAAAATACCCGGTAAGCAAGTAGTAAGTTTGAACACTTACACTTACATTTGATAGAACCTTTACCGCTAAGCTGCACTCCACGTGATTACAACGAACCAAGATATGCAGTTCGAATTCAGCCTGTTCAGAGGGCCGACTAATCTATTGGACATCAAGTGGACTCAGAGAACCGCCTATCACCCGAAATGCAAAAGTTTAGTGGAACGTCCGCATAGGATCTTTAAATCCCCAAATTCTGTCAACAAACAGAAAATTCTATTCTTTATACTATTGGGGTTGTAAACGAGTTTTAAGTAATACTTCAAGCGCTGAGATACCGAATTTCCCTATGGAGCAGCTTTACGTCTCCTGGAGAAGATTTATTCAACATCAACACTTTCGAAAGCTCAGCAAGCTTTACAGCTATTTTTAAAGAACATATACAGAAGATATGCTTATCATAAAGGCCTTTGGACAACAAATCGCATTAAAATGCTCAAAGTCAACCTTTGCAAATGTGTTACCAAACACCATGGATGTGAATATTAAATTAGTCCCATATATTTCCTCAATGTTTTACCCGTTTGGAAGCTAAGCCATTTAATGATATTTCGCGTTTTACTATAGAAGTTCAAGAACAGTTTATTTTCTTGTTAAATGTTAGCATTGCAGTTATCATAAATCCCTAACCGTGTAATTAAGTGAAGGGGTAAATCCTCGCATGGGTTATCTCAGTAGATATATTCATAACATGTGAAAGATAATTCACGAACTTTACTTAAATATTTGCCAGAAATAATTTTCGCTGACATTTCACAGTCCAAATGTAGAAACTGGTTGCGGGAATAAGATTTAAATAAACAGTAAAGTTTTGAATGATAACGGAAAACGTATATTATTTGCAGACAATTTCGTTGGCATAAGAGAAGTACGTACCTTCTAGGAAAGCTTGAGAAATAACTAATTCAGCGAAGTCAGACAGTGCAGTTTTAGCAATTTCCATTGAGTCTATGCAAAACCTTCAGCTACTCGCCATTCCTATTCGGTATTTGAGGCAACTTGTAAGTGTACCTTGCATACGTAACCAACGGAAAAACTAACGCATATTTTATGTTTATCATAAAGGAATTTCTAACAAACGAACCAATAGAGTTGTTTCCTTCTTACTGATTACTGTAAAATATGCAGGGGAGTATGAAGCAATTGCATACATATTACTAATTTGATCTAGAAATATTAAGTACATCACCTTATTTAGAATAAAACCAAAAAAGTGTATTTACATTAGAAATACCCGTACATTTATTTATATTTAATGTTTACTCGCAACGCTAAATTTGTAATTCTAGTATATCAAATACTTGTTGTTTCGAAACAAGCGGCGATCAAAATAAAGTGGTTCATCTTAATTAATAATAATGAAAACAAAGCGAACCACTTGGAAATACAGCAATTAGAACGAAATAAAACGAAAGTGCGTTTATTTACTTTATGGGTACACAGCTACAGACGGGAAAAAGCAATTAACCGAACAGAATCATTAGACATTGATTGCAGGCTCTGTAAACAAAGCGGGGAAAAACTAAACTCGGTATAATTACAAAGTTGGATGAAGATTGATTACACCTGCGCGCTGCATTTACACGCTGCCAAAATGGCACGACACGTCTGAAGTAAGCCAATTACGGCATTCAATAACTCAGGTGCGCTAATGGCGAATGCGTTCCGAAAATACCGCGCGATGTGCGAGGTATGGCACCTCCATCGCCTACTTTGATGTATTCGTTCCGCGATCGCAGCGAAAAGGCGGCGACCCTCTTCAATCCCATTTATAACCCTTGCTCGTTGACTGACTTTACATAGAGCCATTCCGCTGCAGTGAAACATTTATTCGCCTGATCCTGGCGCGAATTAGGAGATTGGGAATTTTTAATCTGCGGCTCCATTTCGACCGGCCATTAAGCTTCGCCCCAAAATTCCGCCTTCGCTGGAAATAACCTGCTGTGACAAGCACTGACCGAAAAATGCTTTCCCGCTATAGCTCTACAACCCAAAAAATGGAAATAAAAGTTCATTCAGCATCTACTAAAAGTAAAGTGCCATGAAATTATTCCATAATTTATAACAATACAAGAAGACTGGAAAAACGAAAGCTTTATTTTGTCCCACTATGATATCAAGTGATAGTTGCTATACATCTCACGTGTCAGGTCGATAAAGACAATATTTCGTTTCTTCAATGTTTCCATCCACAGCTGATTGTATGATAGTCATATCACTTAACAGCTGTTAATGATATCTAATATTGCAATAATGTCAATGTATACACTCAAGTTTTAACCTAATGCAATAGCAGGTTATAGAGTGCAAATACAAAATTAATATAAATAGGACTTCCTATCACAACATGTTTAAAGCTGGGTCTACACGTTGTTATTGCAGGCTCAAGCTGAGTGGACAAGGCAGGGTCGCGTTAGCAGAGTTCGCGTAGTCAATTTTTCTACGCATGTACACTATTAGTTAAATATAATTTAATATAGAGGCAAACCTTGTTGAATTATTTCCTAATATTTACGCAGCGTTTATTTCCGCCCCAGTTACAGATTTCAATCTAGAAAGTTTCTCGTCGGAACACTTACAAACCTTGAAATCACGTGTGTTTCCAGGTTGCGTTTTTGATTAGTCTAGCGTTCTGATAGCAATGTTCGAAAATTTGGAGAGAAGCGAACAGATAAGAAATTACAAGAAATGGTCACAACAGGTTGTGAAACAAATTAGTGCAGAAACTGAACAATTAAAAAAACAAGTCAGTGTAATTACGTGAGTGATAAAGACAATTAAAAATAACACAAAGTCAGTGGCGCTATGACACAGTTTAAAATAAAAATTAAAAGGAACAATATTTTAGATATAAGAATTTTTTTAAATAATTTTAGTTGTAAGTTAAAATAGGATAAGAAGTTTTTGTATTGTATTTGGTCAATTTCCGTTTTGTATAAATTAGATAGGCAATTGTTATTAACGACCAGTATAAGGAGACAATTAAATAAAACTTATTGAATGACATGCAGTTTATGTGCTCTCCAAAAATTACAATTTTTACATGCTAAATCATTAGTGTTATCAATAAAAGGTGCACCATCGTGCCAAATAATTATCAGTGCACCTGTGAGAATGTGGGGAATATTTTCCCTCATATGAAAATTTTTCACCGTTGTCACCTTCCGAGGACTCCATCAGAACCAGCGCAGGCTACGAACTTCAGCCACGGGCAAGATAAGGTTCCTGAGTCCAAGATTTCGACTGCAGCGTATCCGCACTGCGTGTAGGAAGCATCTACAGCAGCCACAGCATCCCAGTGGTCCAACTACAGGCAGACATCAGCAGGAAATGCAGTCCGAATGAACTAACGCAGCCCTGCAAAGAAGGCAGGTTAGTTTTTCAACCAAAATAACGGCGTTAGCAAGCGAAAATTTGCATAACTACTAGAACAAACCTTCATGAACGAGACCCAGGCAGAGTTAGGCATCCATTAAAAACCAAATATCCAGTAATTGCCATAATCAAGTGTGAGGTTATGTTGAGCTGTTGAGCCCATAGCGACGATCCAAAAACAAATTAATGTTGTAACAACGAAGTGGAGGTTTTTTGCCTGCAAACAGATGAGCATCAGTGACGCTAAGAGTGCGATAATTCAAAATTTACCTGATAAATCGCTCATAAAACACCTTTTATTAGTTTAAATCACAAAAACGGAACACGAACAAAAATAAACCGATTTGTAGTAGGATTTTGACAGCAATAGCGTCTGCGCGTTCGAGTTAAATTTATGTTCCAGTTGCGTATCACACGAATTTAATATTAATGTGCCCGTGAATCCAACCCTGAGTTACAAGTCATCTTGCCTTACCTACCTAGCCTCTGTAAGATTGAATTGCAGATGGATGAAATATAATAAAGGGCACAATACTGTTTACTTTATAAATAATTAACGAACCCAGTGAGTGTGTTTAGTTAGTCGAAATTTGACCTAAATAAAAGAATATTTGCAGGTAGTGTTAATTGCTATTTATTTTATCATCTTCATCATAATATAATATTAAAACACAAGTCACTAACCATTGCAGTACATATAGATTGTATGCAGGTACTAGGTACACACGGTAACTAGATACAGAAACGGTTTGTTTGTCTGACAAACAAACAAACCGTCTAGTTACCGTGTGTACTTAGTACTTGCAGATAATCTGTGTAGTGAGGTTTATTCTGTGTTGGGAGATAGCTTTACCTTTGTAGAGCCGATGTTAGCTGTTTTGGATATCGAGTTCCATCCCGCTCTCTCTCTCTCTCTCTCTCTCCCTCTTTCTCTCTGTGTATTTATACTGTGTTGGGAGATTCCTTGACCTTTGTGCAGCCGATGTTAGCTGTTTTTGATATCGAGTTCTTTCTTTTTCTCTGTATTTACAGGGATCCCTTTCGATTATATTATATTTTTGCCGTGTCACTTATTTGTCCTATTCAAGTGTTTGGACTTCGTTGACTGTGCGACCATTTGTATTTACAATTTACATTTTTTGTAATGCAGCTGCAGTCATAGAAAAGTATAATAAATCTTATTTCTTGAACTACATTTCTGTTTTCTTGAGTGTAAGATACCTGGCTTAAGTAATAAAAGAATGCGCCTTTCAAGCGTTAAATTTACAAGTTGTGGTTAGCCATTGACTGGAAATATAAAGGAAAGTTAAACAACTAAAGCAATTAGGTTTTTATTGAAAATGAAATTGAGGTTTCTGTTCGACCGTGGACGGAGCAGATTTAAACAGCTCCGAGAATTTTTACGGTGGCGTCCTATCGATCATTAAAATTTTCACTGTCCTAGGACCGGAGTTGAGGAGTAGAGTAAACCTCACCCCCCTGCCAAGCTAGCTGCCGACGATTGGTAGCTTAATATCGCTGCCTCCCAACGTATACCAACCTGTGATACGTGAGGTCCAACGCATATACACATTCTCATAAATACATACAAAGAGCACTCACAAGGAACTACACCCGGAGGGAATTTCAAGTGAACTGGCCCTTAACAACTACTGCTCACCTTTAAATACGACATGTAAGATAAATTACGTTAGCAAAATATGGTGATTCCTTTTTACAATTCTTCGTTATTCACGCTACAAAATTGCTTTTAAATTAAAGCTTTGAATTATGATTAAATTCTTCTTGCAAAGTTCTTAAAAATTTCCAATATAAAACGAGTCAAGAAACACTATGTTTATACTTGTATAGTAATACTGAAAGGAGTAAGAAATATTTCATATATTCTTCATATAAGGCATTACCTTTGCGCGGAAGTCAAAGCCCCGTTTCAGCAAGGTGGTAACTTTACTACCCATCCACATCCAATAATGCAGCTTTGCGATAAAAGAACTTTCACACAACTTTCTAAGATTTTCAATATGAACCGCATACCGTTGTGGCATGTGGAACTGAAGACAAAGTTCCCCACATCCTCACCGGATTGTTGCCACAGCGAAACCCGATTTAATTGCTGTAAATATAGGAAGCAGTCGAGATGTGCTCCTTTGATGGATAATTTGCTGTGATGTGGCGGATCTGTGACAACGTCGAAATACATGAAGAACACTAAACTACAAAATAAATTTTCTGGAAAAATTAATTACTTCGCCAATGATTTTGTTCAATCCTTGAAGTGAGAAACAGTAACTATTAAGGCATATACGCTCCCTTTTAATGTTGTTTTGTTTGTTGTTTCTATCTCCTACTACTTTGAATCCATTTTATAAGTAAGTTGTTTTCTTCCATTTACGTTTCTAGACCTATAAACTCTATTGGCCTGTTTTATTTGCCTATAATCATTATCTGTTATGTATAATAGACGATTACAAATTAAAAGTGACCGAAATAATACACCCTTAAAGACAATATATTTGGAATACAGTGTCTTCACTGCAGTTGCCCTGATTGTTGCATTGAGCAAGTTATTTAATCGCAATAATTTCAACTGACAAAAATCCCAGGTACACACTCTTAATTAAAGTCTTTCGTGCGTAGTGTCGTCTTCGTTGAATCACTCCGGCTGCTTTTCCGTGGTTTTTCATTACTTGAGATTGTTTATGGGACTGGGTAGTTAGCCCATCGCCCAACCCCCTTTTCGAAAGTTGTTAGCCACTAAGGAGCACGAGATATAGCAGAATGGAAGTAAATCTTTGCGTTAAAAATGGCTGTAGTGCCATATGATGATGATGTGTAAAAGTTTACACTTTTTTTTTATCTATTTCGTGCTTCTTTCATTTATTAACGACCACTAAAAATCACACTTGCTTTGGTTCTACAACTATTCACAAAGCTACTTGATGGCAAGAGTACAAATTCCATAAAATCTGGTGCCCAAAGAACTGCGTTTAAGTGTGGCAGAAGCAACTGTCGTTATCTAACCGTTAGTAATTTAGGGATTCTTCTTCTCCTCTTAGTTCGGGTATTAAAAATCTATGTTTTTCGTATTCTATCTCGTGCCTCTTTCATTTAAAGCAGACCATTAAAAAGTTATCGAAATTTACAACTTCAAGGATAAAGTCCTGAGCGTACCGTGTCGTAACTGCAGTTGCCTTGTTTGTAAAATCATTGAGGGACTTGCTTGACCACAAGAGAGTAAATTTAATCAAATGTGGTGCTCAAAAACTACTTGGTAGAACGGAACAGTTGTCGTTAGCTTGCCACCAACTGTGGGTATACTACAAATGGCAAACGAATTTTAGACTCAAGTCCCATACTAAACAGACTTCATTACTCTAATCAGCTCCACATCTCACGAAATAAACGTGCAGGCTACATAGAGATATCGGAGGGCCGACCAGCTACAGTGAAGATGAATAACAGGTGATTTGGCACGACGGGAACTCAGCAACAGTACTACAAACTCGGCTGACAAACGAACTAGCAGCTTAGAAATTTGATGACTCCAAGATCGACTCTAAAATGCGAATGCGTAATTACAATTGTGAACGAGAAAGTGAAAGCGACACGCGAGTGAATAAAAGAACACTATTTTGCCCACGAATACCACTAATAGCCTACACTCAGACCAGGGTAGACGGCGAAATTATGCGTGCGAAGGGCTTGGAAGCAGCAATAGAAGAAGCAGCCAGCGAGCGATAAATAAATACGTCGCCGCGGATGTGCAATGATACCTGCAGATAATGGAATATTTAATCTGATTATGCTTGACAGCGGATCGATAATCAAAAGACAAGTTTAACTATCTCAAAAACAGTAAAACGCCAAGGCGTTGCCCGAAGTCAGCTAAAAGGCATAAAAATGGACGTGAAAATGAATATCGCATAAAGCATAACGCTGTCTAAACTTAACAAGCTAAACGTTAGTATTTAAGGATCTATCATTATTCTTATCATACCTTGTGGCTGTTTCATGTACTGAAAATATACTTTTGTGTACTTTTAGTTAGAATATTAAGAACACATGATTTTTCTTGCTGGTCTAACTCATACCTCCTTCAAATATAAACAACCATTAAAAATAAAAGTTATCTACACATTCAATGATAAGATCCCTAGAGTGCCGTGCCTCCACTACAGTTGCCCTGGTTCTAAAAACGCCGATGGAGTTATTTGACCGCAAGAGAGTAAGCTATATAACCTATAACCTTTTCTTCTACGACCACCACTAAAAGTAGGCCTTTTAGCGCTAGGTTTTTTTACTAAAAGTGACGTTTTATAATTTAGCGTGTTTAAAATGAGATCAGCTGTTTACTTTTAGCACATGGGCTAAAAGTGAAGTGAGGTTATAAAACTACAATTTCGAACTGGAAGTGAGGTTGTAAAGTTATTCTAGTTACTTCTTGCGTTAGATGTAAAGTGTTTTTTTAAAATAATTAAAGCGTTATGCAATGAATAAAGTCAGACGTGTACTATTATACCTATGATAACTGACTTTGACAGTACTAGCTCCACAAACATTCACCTGCGCGTCAAGTCCATTTCTTTATTATGACATAAATTATAACTGTCATAAATGCAAACATTTGTTAAATCAACATGTATGGATTAATAACAGAAAATTTAAGGCCGAAGAAAAAATATTGTAGGCAAACTCGTGCTAAAAGTGTTATTGCACTCGACATGCTATGAAACTCAGCCTTCGGCTTCGTTTCATAATTTTCATGTCTCGTGCATACACATCAACTTTTAGCACTTGTTGTATAAATAGCTATTATCTCGCCCACTGGCTGTTACATATACTTTTATGTACTTTTAGGGCATTAAAAACGCATACTTTTGGTTGTTGTACGATAATATCTCTCTTTAAAAATGAAAGTTGTCTAAATCCAAACCTTCAAGGACAAGGACAAGAACGAAGACGAGAACTTAAGAACTGCATCTGCACTGCAGTTGCCCTGGTTCTAAAAGCATTGAGGACATTACTTACGACCAAGAGGGTAAACTGCATACAACCTGGTGCTCGAAAAGCTATAACATTTCTTGTTCTACGATCTTGTGTCTTTTTCATTTATAAGCGACTGTAAAAAGGTACAGTTATCTAAATATACACCCTCCAAAACTAAATTCCTAAAGTTGCAATGGTTATAAAAGCTTTGAGACCGGAAGATCTGGTTCTCGAAAAGCTGCTTCTAGGTATAACGGAAGCAGCAGTCGTTCGCTAACTGTTAGCTATTATCTATCTTTCTTCTTTTCCTACATCATGGCTGTTTTATATTCCTAATTTCCTACCCTACGTGTGCATTAAAATCCTCTAAGAAAATATTCTCACATTGTTCTTCATAAAAATTGTTCTTCTTTTCTTTTGCATCCTTTGCAAGTGTATACATTTATAATAGTTATGCTAAAGTAAAAGTTTTTCTCTTTATCCTTTACCGTTCCTTTTTCGTTGAATATTAATGTTTGACAGTACATTGGATTGTGACTTACCTTTAATATTGACATTACTATATTTTTGGGACTTAGTCCATTGCTCTTTCCTATAATCTAATATGTTCTAATTACTTGTCTTTGTGTTGGATTTTTAGATTTGTGTTGAGAAATTATAGAAAATAATAAAAGCATCGACACTTTAAGCTCTCAATTATGTAACGGGAGAAGTGAAATATGTACTTCAATATCAGGATGGAAAGAGACCAAATAATAGGAGTGTGAAAATAACTAAGAATGATTTCCGGCTATCAAAACAAAATAAGTAAGAAAATGGACCACATTATAGTTCGCTAATCAACTCCAATCAGTCTACAATCGATATGTCCCTACGTTTTCAAAATGTCATCTAGCAACAGCTGCTCAACGGTATGACAATCGCTAGAACCGTTTAATGATAGTCGCAAGAGTTGTTCGAATTTCGTTGGAAAAGTTATATATCGTTGCGCCAAAATCTGTGCTGCAAAGTAAATTTAACTTGTTTCCCGTTTTCCTTCTGGAGAAGCCCGAGCGCTGATACGGATCATTAATATTGCTAAGTACAGCAGCTTCTGCGCTAACATGGGAAGAGAAAATACAGGAATACAGAGACAGGCAAACTGAATTGTGTCTATGTCAATATTTTTTCGCTTAAGAAAACACCGAAGCGAAGGTTTGTTACAAAAGTAAATATATGAAAAATCAAACGCTTCGTGCTACATCCAATTTTGCCTATGGCGCAAGCCATGATGCTAAAGCAAGCTGAACACTGTTTCTATTTCTATGAAATAAGTTGAAACTGAAAAACTTTGCTACGTGTTTAATGACTGCCACAAAATAGCTAATTAGAAATGGTGAGTGACTTGCTCATTACGTGTACAAGAAAGCTGTTCAAGAGATTATTAAAGAAGATGTTTCATTCTTTAGAAAATTCGAACAGGGAAAGACATAAAACATATGCAAGCCATAGATAAATGCATGTATGCCGAGTAATTTAGTATTGGGAAATACTAAAAAAACAAGGTAACTATCAAAGTAATTCCTCAAACTTGTACGAAGATTTAAAAGCCCGTTGACGTTTGAATTACGTATCTTTGCCAGTCTTGATGTCAATTTCAAAATAGCATCTTTTAAAATACATTTTAAGCGGTTAACTGTTAATACTGAGCTATGTTCCATTGCGAAAAAATGTTTGTTCCGAGTCTGATGAATATCGAAAGAAAGCCAAAAAATACTGCACATTTACTTTGTAAAATGCTTTGTATCATAATGATTTTTTTTTTGCAGAAAAGCTATTGGCTTTACGAAAGAACTAAAAGATCTGACAAATTGCTTAAATACATCAGATTTTTCAGTAGATATTTTTTTATAATTGAATTCTCGTCCGTCAAAAATTCTTAATGAAGCATTTATAAGTGTTGTTAATTCTAAACCCATAAAGTTACATGTAAAAAGTGAAAAAAATTCATGACTAAGACTGTTATTGGTAGAACATATTCGCAAATTTTCAGTAATAATAGGACGAGAGGTCAAAATATTGCCGACAATAATTTTCGCAATTCAGATATGAGTTTCTGCGGCGACGAAAATAACGACGAGTGCTTGCACGAGTCGTTATTTTCTAAAGCAACAGAAACGAGACAATCTGAAGAGCAAAAATTGTCTGCAATATTTCGACCTAGAGTCCTATTCGTCTTGACAATTTAACTTTTCATTAAAAAATAGTTACACAAAAAATTGTCGCTGAAATAAAGCTCCTCGAAATATTGTCACTACAATAATTGCTGCAGAAAAAATTGTCGCTGAAATAAAGCTCCTCGAATTATTGTCGCTGAAATAAAGCTCCTCGAATTACTGTCACTAAAATAATCGTTTGATTGGTAGTTTATTTTTAAATTAAAGTATGCCCTTGGTTGACAATAACACCAGTTAAATTGTCATTTTAATACCCTTTTCTAGTTTTCAGTAAAACGACGTGACTGTAATAATTAATTGTAAATCTCTCCGTTAATATGGTATCACTTGGTGGTAGAGATTTAAAAGAAGGAGTTTATATGCAAAATTTTTACGGTTCAACGTCTGCTATAAACTAGCTAAGCTTGGGGTCGAACAGTGTGACGTATTTCTGGTTCAAAGTTTTAAAGTGGAGTCATTCTTAAAATTACTGATTTAAATGCAGCCTTTATCGACATACTTGACATCACCCCATCAAGTTATAAGAAATACTTAAAAAGCTTCATGGCCAAAAATACGGACACTATAATTTTTTTTACATATTTTTAAAGAATTTAAATTTAAAACGGTTTTACTAAATGTTTAGATATAAAACTGAAATTCAAATTACGGAATCGCACGACCGAAGGCGTTGCATTATGGGGAATGAGGCTTCAGATGTGAGCTGTCATTCACAACACAAGATCTGCAGCCGTTGTCGCAATGATGAGTAAAAGATGGAAAGAGAAAGTGAAATTGTATGAATGGACTGACGAAAGAATTGTAAACATATGATGCCATGTAGAAACGGAATACTTGACTGTAATATATATAAACGCTCCAGAAGGAAACGAGAAGAATGTAGAAAATTTAAACATAAGTTACAACCAGTTCTCAATGAAATGAATAAAAATGATAATGAGTGGAGACCTAAATGTTAGGATCGTCAATTATTTTTAAATGTTGATATTTGCGCTTCGACTGCCGAGGCCAGTAGCATAAAAAACTACAGGCAGCAATGACAAGGCCATTTAGATAGAATGTAACACGATAGGTTAACACACATTTATTACCGTTATTGAGCGAAACGAATACGAAGTTTGGGATGACAAAAAAAGATTGAAGGGATAAGTATAGCAAAGAATATTGCAATTGTAACGGCAGAGTTCGTATCACCTTAACATTTAATAATCACCTTGGTATTTAACCATTATTCTGATAGGAATAAAACTAAACAGTATTTCTTACATTGTAGTAATTATATTAAAACATACTGTGTATTTAAAACTTGCAACGAATATTCCGCGCGCTCGAATAGTAAAGTGCAAGCCAGCGGAATACTGATCCAGAGCGCTATTATTAGAACTGCAAGCGACGGAGTGATGTAACGGTTTGGTGCAATTTGGCACGTTGGAGGCAGCGGGGAGGAGTCGCTTGCCAACAAGCGAACTGTGCGTGTCGTCCAAAATCAAAGGGACGCTACACGAAGTATTATAAGTGCCAGCTTGGAGAAGCACCTCCTAGACACAGCAGTGCATAGCCAGAAGCTGCTATTCCGGCTGCCATTCGAGCTTCAAGGAAGCCAACACACGGAGATAATCTGTTAGCCATCTCGCTACGAAATAAAGGTAAGTTTAGTTACTACAATTACATTTTACGAGTGAATGTACAGCCCAAAACATTGGAAAAACCCAACGCTGATTTCATGCTACTGGAGTCAGGGTCGTATTCAGTGAATTCGAGTGCGGAATTTAAACATTGCCTGTAGATTCAGCACTAAGCTCGTGGACGGTTCCGTGCTACCATTCATAGCGCATATAGCATTTATCTATTAACAATGTGTGTTCTTTTTATGTATGTCCATGCATATATGTTTCTTTTACAGAGTATTTACCTTTTCATGTAAACTGTTTGGTTTTCAGTTTTTGTAGGGTTTGCATGTACAATTATAGCATATATATAACTATTGTTGAACTCTCGCTGTGAACAAACGTGTCTCATCACAGTGTAGTGTTTTAGTTACAGCAATTAAATTTTTGAGTTACCAAGTATTTTAAAAGTTTTCCACATAACATTTTTGTTAATATTAGTGCAAGCTGCTTCGTGTAGAATGCCTAGCACGTGTAATATCTGCAGCGGCTCGATTAGCCACCAAAAACCCGGTGTTGTATGCTGCGCCTGCAACAGATCGTATCACTCAGAATGGGTGGCTATCACTAATGAAACAGCAGAATTTATACAAAAAGAAAATCTTCCATATAAATGTGACTCTTGCAAGGCAAAATCGCCTATTAAAGGTACCGATAGCTCCCAGGAAATTTTAAGATCTTTAAGTGAAATAAAAACCGAATTATCTGATCTGAAAACAACTCAAACTGATATGGTTAATTCTGTCCAGTTTTCTCTGATAAAATCGATAAATTTGAATCCGAGATGAGTGATGTTAAAGCTGCTCTGAAGCTTATCAATAACATAAGCTCCGAAATTACGTCGTTAAAAAGAGAACTCCAATCTCAACAGGAAAAAATTATCGAACTCGAGCAACTTACATGCATTGATAATTTAGAGATACAAGGGGTTCCGGAGAACGCCAAAGAAAATATTTACATGGTACTAGAAACCATTGGTGAAACAATAAACTGCAACATTTCAGCCAACGATGTAAGCATTGTCCATAGGGTGCAGCATATTAAAATGACAACAAAAAGCCCTGAAACATAGTCGTAAAATTTATATCGCGTTGAAAAAAATACGAAGTCCTTGCAGCCTCTAAGAGAGCATCTAGGTCATCTGTAAATGCTGGAATACCGGGTATTAAGGTAGCCAATCTGGAAGAATCAATATTTATCAACGAACATTTGTCCAGTAACAACAAATTGCTACTTAAGAAAGCCAAGGAAGCTGTGAGAAACTGCGTAATTGACATACGTAAAAATGAAACTTCTCCAGTGAAAATTATAAGATACGAGGCGGACGTTTCCAAGATGTGACTTTTTCTTTGTTGAGATATTGCAAGCTTTATATAGTTTAATTTTTTTGTGTAATCATGGCTCTTAACATCTTTTATCAAAATGTTCGTGGTTTGCGAACTAAAACACATCAGTTTTTTAACAACCTCTTAAATTGTTATTATGATGTTTTCTGTGTAACTGAAAGTAGACTTAACTCAGGAATCGCTGACAGTGAATTATTTCTCGAAAATTACAGAGTTTACAGGAGAGATAGAGAAACTAGCGCATCTTTGAAAGACGGAGGGGGAGGTGTCATGGTAGCGATAAGTGAGAACTTTCCATCTCAGCTTCATTCCACCTGTAACTCTTCCGCTCAGGATATTTGGGTAATAGTTGGTTAGGGATCATGTAAAATGTATATTTGTGTTGTGTACCTTCCGCCCGGCGATAATCGAGCTTTTTGTACATTTATGGATAAATTAAGTGAAATATTGAGCGAAAATCCGGAGGTATCGGTACTAATATGTGGCGATTTTAATTTACCAAATATTACTTGGGTACAAAATGCTAATCTACAATTTTTAACGCCAGCAAATTATACATATCCGCGATCTGTAAATTTTGTTGATGCGATTACTTTTTCTGGACTCGCTCAATATAGTTCATATTTGAATCACAATAATAGGGCGCTTGACTTGGTTCTTACTAACATAAATAACAAAATGGCAGTACTGAAAAGTCAGTTTTCTTTAGTACCAGAGGACTTACACCCCCCCCCCCCCCCCAATAGAGTTTACCTTGGAATTTAAAATTGATAATTCATTTAAAAGAATAGGTAGCTCTAGTAACTTTAATTTCTCTGAAACAAATTTCATACAAACCGATTCTGATGTAAATTCTGCAGTACAAGCATTTCTCTCTAAATTAAATGACATTCTTGAATCACGTGTACCCCGCATAACCAGAAAAAATAATAATAAATTCTCCCATCGGTACCGTACAATTAAGGTTCGCAATGAAAAAAAGAAGTATCACAAGCGTTGGAAACGTTATAATAATCTACTAGATTATCTAACTTTCAGTTTACTTCTAGGCCGAAGTAAATTTCTTATAAATAAAGACTACAAAAGATATCTTAACCAAACCGAACAAAACATTACCCTAAACCCAAAACTTTTTTGGCAATTTTCTAAATCTAAAAAAGGCATAAATCCAACTTTCCTAGTACTCTGTCTTACAATCAACCAATTGCTTCTGATGGTCCACTCACAACAGATTTGTTTTCGTTATTTTTTAAATCTGTGTATGAAGTGGATCCACAACCTGGGGGAAATAATGCTAATAATAACCCTATACCTTCCGTACACGATTACAACTTTGCTGATAGTCTGCTTAATTCTTGTGGTCTTTTATAATCGGCTTCAAGCTATAAATGTAAACAAGGGCGCTGGAATTGATAATATTCCTCCACTCCTTCTAAAACGTTGCTGTATGGGTATAACATACCCGCTTTCTATTTTATTTAAAATATCGCTTGCTACAGGCGTATTCCCGACATTTTGGAAAAAAGCAATTGTTGTTCCAGTGTTTAAATCTGGCGACCTTTCTTTAGTCGCAAATTAAAGGCCAATTTCTAAGCTTTCCGCCATATCTAAACTTTTTGAAACAATAATATACGACCACCTTTATTCTCTTTTATGTAAAATAATTATCCCTCAGCAACATGGATTTTTTAAGAATAGATCAACTGAGTAAAATTTATTACTCTATTCCAACTACATTCTGAAATCTATGGAAGCCCGCTGTCAGGTGGATTCCGTGTATACCGACTTCAGTAAAGCGTTTGATAAAATAAATCTTACTATTTTGATTAAAAAAACTGTCTGGGGCCGGTATACATGGTGTTCTTCTGAGGTGGTTATGCTCCTATATTAGGAATCGTTCGCAAGCAGTCTCAGTTACTGGCTATCTTTCAAATTTTTTTCAAACCTCTTCTGGTGTTCCACAAGGTTCACATCTCGGACCATTGCTATTTATATTATATATTAATGATATTAATCTTTGTTTTAAATATAGCGAATTTTTATTGTATGCCGACGATTTAAAGATATTTCTTCAGATTCAAAATCAAACTGACTGCCAAAAGCTTAATTCAGATCTTCAAAGACTTGATAGGTATTGTATTACTAACAAATTAATTTTAAATTACTCTAAATAATAATAATAATAATAATATGCCTTTATTCAACCAATATCGTTTACTAGAAACATAAATCGTGTTTCTTTTCCCTATGCTGTCGGACATGATATACTCTCAAAAACAGACTCTGTTAAAGACTTAGGAATGACTTCAGATACAAAAATGTTGTTTGACACACATATAGACGTTCTTTGCAGGAAAGCTAATAAATTACTTGGTTTCATAATCAGATCAACTAAATTTTTCACCAATTCCAAGGCTATTGTTGTGTTGTACAATGCGTATGTTCACTCAAATCTGAGCTATTGTAGTTCTACCTGGAATCCGTATTGTGTAATATATATAAACAGACTGCAAAAAATACAAATGCATTTTATGACCTATTTAACAAGAAAGAGCCCCAATACATGTACTACTTATTTGTCTTCCTGTAAATATTTTAATCTTCTTACTCTAAAAGACAGACGATCGTTGTCTGATGTTATAATTTTTTGTGAGATTTTAAAATCACAAATAGATTCCTCACCTTTGTCATATCTGGTAAAGGTACATATTCCAAGTCGTAACTTAAGAAACAACTCACTTTTTCAGCAGTGCTATTCAAGAACAAATTTCAGCTTGAACTCACCACTAAATAGAATGTCTCGTACATTGAATTTGCTCAATGATGAGATAGATGTTTTTAAAGACGAACTACCAGCCATTAAGAAGCAAGTCAAAACCATGTATTTAATGCACTACAATTAACAATTGAGAATACATAAGGGTATAAGGTGAATTAGCAGATGATTGGTATTCTTCTCTATGTAAGTTATATTTTAACTATGAAATATTAACAAGTCTTGACTTGCGGTGGGTGATCGGAGCGGAACACCTGTTATACTTATTACAAATTCCTGAACTATCATTGTTATGTTGTTATTTTGTTAAACTTTAGATCACAACATCTAATTTTCTTTCTCTTACTTTGTTAAACCCTTTTTTATGTTTTTCTTTAAAATGTTTTATTTGCCAATTGAAGTTGATTTACTGGGTACGTCCTGTTTGCAACTCGAAAATTGTAAATAAATAAATAAATAAATTATTAGTGACCACGAGCAGGCCGGCAAGAGCAATATTGACATTTCCTTGAGGTAAGATCGGATCTTTTACTCCTACGACTGGGCTCACTAGCATACAAAGGGCAATATAAATTCGCAGTAAAGTAAAGTATAAGGCACGTTAAAAGCCGCATTACACAATGGACTTCGTCCAAAGCATGAAGGAAAATAAGAGAGAGAGAAGTATATTGGGGAACATAAGCCTGATGATAACAATAGAGAATCAGTAATACTATTAACATACTCTTACTAGACGTGTCTAATTTACAACAGTGCAATATAGCTACCCAATTTAGGGTGGCCCTTATTTTTCAACTTTCTAAAAGTTAAGCTCCCACCCTCCTATCTTTTTATTTTTTATTTATTTTTTATTTATTTTAATTTACACTGTTCTACAGGTAAAACCCAATTACAGAACATGATAATAGGATTTACAATATTCTGTGCTAAATAACTAAACTACACAAACAATAATGAGAAGGTATAACAGCAATTACTCTAAACAGTAAGCTTTGATTTTCTGTTAGATGTAGTTATAGATTTCTATATAACGGCTAATGTTATTATAATTATTAGACATGGCATATATCGGTGAATTTTTTAAAATATTGGTACGAGGTGTACTTAGGTAGAATGAGTCAGCGTATCTTGTTGAAATCAATAAAGAAGTGCACGTGTTCTTCCTAGATTTGTAAAATGGCATCAACTTTGTCAGGTAGTTCGTCACACAAGTTAAGAAAACATTTTATGTCCCTGTGGAGAAGTTTCCTTTTTTGGCAAAAAGCGCGAATTCCTACTAGAAAAACTGACCACTGCATTGATAGATTATTCAAACTCTATGATGAATGGAAACGTTTACAGAAAATTTTTACTAGAACCGCAGGCAAGAAAAAAGAAAGAAGAGATCTTTTTGTGGAAATTATGGACGATCTCTTTAACAAAGCTCATTCAGATGCTTTGTGACAGATGAAAAACGAAGAGAATAAGAATTTCTTAATGATTCAGCGCCAAAAAGCACGACCAGGCTCCATGGTTGGTGTAGATCAAAAACTAAAATACAAAGGAGAAAGAGCACTGAAGCGCACTGCAATGGAAGCTGTCAGGAAAAGGACTTATAAAGAAATGAAACAAAATTTTGCTCCTCATCAGCTTGCTACATCAACATGATTCAACATCAATCAGCCAAAGCAGTGATGGTGACGACGACAGTGAAAATATCAACAATAGCAACAACCGTAGCAGCAGCAACAGTTCCAGCAACTCGAGATACATTGTAGTTTTTTACTCCACGTCTCCCTGAAGTTTTTGATAGGTGCAAAATCACTGATAGAAATGGCGTCTGCATATTAATGGCTACTGCAGAAAAAGTTTTCTTGTATGATACTGAAAACCTGGTAATAAATCGAACTTCTTTTCAACGCCAAAGACATTTTTTTATAGAAGCGAGACACGCAGAAATTCAGCAAAAATTTAACTTAAACGACTGTTAAGAATTAGTGCTGCTTTGGGATGGAAAGCTGCTCCCAGCACTCACAGGTGTTGGAAAGGTTTATAGACTGGCAATAATAGTAACTTTTCAAGGCAAGGAGCAATTGTTATGAGCCCCTGAAATCCCACACATTCAGGAGAAAAGCAAGTAGTGGAGACGTGGGGTATAACCGACAAAATTCGTGCACTTTGCTGTGATATGAGAGCAAGCAACAGAAGTTGAGTAAATGGTGCCTTTACAAAGAAAAATTGTCCAATCGTGACCTGTTGTACCTTCCTTGCTGTCATCATATTTTTGAGTTAGTTTTGAGAAGCTGTTTCGACTCGCTAATGGGTGCTACTTCTGGTTCAGACATGGACAAAACTCGACAAGAACGTTTACATAACTGGTACAGATAAAGTGCCTGATGATTTCCGCCCTATCATTCTTGGATTTCTTGAACACCACCTTTCTAGGCAGAAACAACAATGATATGATTACCGAGAATTGTTGGAGTTTTGGATATCGTTTCGTATATCAGGAGTTGTAAGTCATGCTAGGTTACTGGCAAAGGCAATTTATGCATTCAAAATTAATTTCAGTTATCTCCTAGGGAGAGGAACTCTTTAAGAAGAATTTGTATTTTTCTTGCGCCAGTGTACGATTGAGCCGGGTTTCTGTCATCAGTAGCAATTAAAGCACCTTATCAAGATTTCCTGTTCATGCGTCAACTGATAAATTATCAGGATATTGATCCAGAAATCAGTAAGGCTGCTGCGAAAAAAACGTCACGAGTCCAGGTAAAATTTTTAAGGGTAATATTGCTGGTCTCGGCATTCGCAGCTGTGCCAGCCCAGAACTGTATTTATTTTGATGTGTTTAAAATAGACGTATTAGATTTCATACTGTTTAATTCCTTGTCAATAAAGTGCAGCTTGCAGTGATATAAGCTTCTTTTCAGAAAAATAGAGGCAAGGTAAGTCATCTGCGCTCTTTGAACACGCACATTCCCCAGCGCCAGCAGGTAATTTTTCCATTACAATAACAGCAGACAAAATACTATGGTAATGCCCAATACAACAATAAGAATATATTCCCGAACCTTCGCCCCCCTTCCCACTACTAGTCGTGCAACCTTCAAACCTTGGTTTTAATCGAGGATTCACCTGTAACGGCGTGCGGGATCTCAATTCGATGGCTGAAAGCGAATCCAACAGAAAAAGTACAGTATGTGACTGGAACTGTTTCTCTTGAAATTCGAAGTCAAGCAGCTGAGCTGATTAATCATTCTCCTCCGTTTTAAATTCGCTTTCACAAATGAATTTAGTAGATAAAGACCTTTTGTGTATATCAACTTCAAGTATATACTGTAAACTAAAAAAACCATCTGTCAAAACACAAGGCAATTGTTACGTAGGCCTATTCTCTGTGGATCACTTCTGGGATTGCCCTCGTATGGACTACAAATAAATATAAAAAGTAAAAATATTTCATTTTCTACTAAATTAATTTTATATTGTTTATTTTTCATATTTACACTAATTTTACCAACTTTTATGCTACATATAGTTGTTCTGCGTCTATCCTTGTTATTTTATTTATATATAAACGGGGCTGCGCGCGCTATTGCGCGGTCTATCCTATTCAATTTTTTTAAATTGAAATAACTGTTTGCAATCTGTAAAAGATACAATAAGTAAAATTTATGTTACAATGTATAAAATGCCATGTTTAAAAATGTGGGAGCGGCATTCCTTTGAATGACACCCTTTTGTTACTGTTTGCGCACTATTATGAGTTAATTAACTGAATCTATATGGTAGTTCAAGTGGTTTAAACCGTTTCAGTATATGTGTGTGCTCACTATTGTCAAGCAGGTTAACTGCATAAACGTTGGTGTGGTACGATAATTTTGTTTAAGTATTTGACACTGCCTTCACTTATTTCTTCTCTCACTGTTTTCAATTTTAGGTTCTCTATGATGTCCCTATTCAATTTACCACCATTTTTAGGCCTATTACGTAGGGCCATTCCGTTCTGTTATACTCTATTCACTATAGTCCCGGATTGTCAATGTCAAAATCCAATTAAAAACCATCCTTTATATCATGGTTAATATTTTTAAGTCAAGCTATGGGTAACTAGAAACAATTAATTAAGCTACTAATGTCAAAACTATAAATTATAGGTTATATTTCGAACTGACTTAAGCAAAAATAAATAAAAGTTGCCAGGTAACAAAAACCCAAATTTTCAAAATTACGCTTTTGCGTTGTCCAACCTAGTAGTAACAAAAAAACCAATAGAAATTCAACAGTGCTACCATAAAACGTCATTTTTGACAATCCGGGACCATAGTGAACAGAGTACACACACTTGTTACACAATCTCAGAAAACACAACATTTCGCATGACAGGAAGCAGAGGGTTCTTTTGTGGAGGAAGAAATAGGGAAATACCCGTCCCCTAAGTCTAAACCAAGAGGAACGTTGACGTGGTGAGGTGGAAGATCACTGCTTTCGCCTAACCATTGAAAGGCTCCAAGAAGAGCTATCGCACTACTAATTGTCGACATGATCTAAAAAGACCACGCTAAAAAAGTCCTATACGATCAGCAAGTCATCGTATGTGCCTCGAGATGCCAAATTTGAAAAACCTCTGCTAAACATTTCGCCAGTTTCGCCAATTTTCTAGATCAGTTCGATTCTCGACCTTACATCGATTTTTCGATTCTTAATCTCATCGCTTCTGTAGAGTTATTGGTGTCACCGGTTTCATGCCAATAGAAGGCGAAAAGGGAACAACGTGTTGACAGGTACACAGTACAGTCTCTATATTAATGACAGTGTGGTCAATTTTGGTCCTGTTTCTGATCGGTTGTAAAATCCGCCATTAAGAGTCGTTTCAATGTTCTATTAAATATTTTTAGCAGTGTACGCATATTTAGTTACAAAAAGTTACTAATGTCAAAATAAGACATTGACATTTTATAGATTATCTAAAGTAGCTCAGCTCAGTTACTGAACACGGGCTAAGCATCAAAATAAATATTGTATCATCATTGATGTACACTTGCGTTATTTTATACACAAAAATAAAGTAAATACGAAAGCAAAATAAATTTTAACCAAGCAATAATTTTGACTTTAGTAATATTTTGTTACTAAATGTCACTGACACCGTTAAAAAATGAACATGAAAATCCTGTCACAGTGTAACAAATGGAGTGAATGCGGTACAGACGACTCCTGCAGTTTACACAGGTATTCATTTGTAGTCACATTTCAGTAATATTTCAAACGTTTTCAACTGAAAACCATTATTGTTAGTTTCAGCATCACCGTTTTAAAACAATTTTTTGATAAAGCCGGAGTTATTTGTAAATAAACACCCGTGCAAGTTTTAATTGATGTTAACCATCTAAAGGAGATCTGTCATCATTTGAAGAGAGAATAGTTGCTTAAAATGGGGCACTCGGGATCCGTCCCTCTCCACGGGGGCTCACGGGGTTCCGTCCCTCTCTAATGGGCCCTCGGAGATCCGCCCCTCTCCAAGGGGGCCCACGGGGTTCCGCCCTTCTCCAAGGGGGCTCACGGGGCTCCTCCCCTTTTCAAAGGGGCCCTCAGGGCTTCGCCCCTCTCTAAGGGGGCCTTCGGGGCTTCGCCCCTTTCCAAGGGGGCCCTCAGGGTCCGCCCCTCTCTAAGAGGGCACCCGTGGCTCGGCCCCTCTCCAAGGAGCCTTCGGGGGTCGGCCCATCTCCAAAAGGGCCTTTGAAGCTCCGCCCCTCTCAAACGGGCCATCGGGATTTCGCCCCTCTCCAAGGGGGGCCTCGGGGATCCGCCCCTCTCCAAGGGGGTTCACGGGGCTCCGCCACTCTTCAAGGGAATCTTTTCCAAAAGGCCCTTGGGGCTCCGCCCCTTTCCAAAAGGTCCCGCGGGGCTCCGCCCTGGTCACGTAATCGAGGCGACGGCGAAATGAATGCAAGCGCAAATGGGGGACATCGCGTCTGCAATTGTCGTGACGGACACACACGTTTGGATCGTTCTCCTTTATTTATATGATTAGTATGATCCTTTTCACAGAATTAAAAAGAGAAAAAATCGCTATTGAATCCATCAAAACAATCACTTAGTGTAAAAGATGTGTCCCAAAATTACTTGAAACTTAGCACCTTTTATGTTTGTTGTAAAACCAGTTTAGTTTTATTCGACAGGAGTTGGAGTTTATTTTGTTGTTAAGAGATAGGGGGAAGTAGCTAGGCCTGACTACCTCGTTACAAACAATTTTAGCCTGTGTTTAACCCCATCAATGAATACACATTCGTGGTTGAACGTATATTAAATTCTAATACATATCACATAGCTTTTATACAATAAATGTATGCCATATTTACTTCCTACTATAAATAATTACAATCATATGTGCGTAATATTAAACGCTAAGTTTGTTATCTTGACCCACTAGTTACAAAATTGCTGCGCTGTGCCTTTGACATGCGATATAATACACAATTAAAACCTGCAACGTCTGTTTTGAAATATAAGGAACTGGCACTTGTTGCGTGTGTCGTTTACATTTAGTTGTTATCGCGACACAGAAACTTGACCCATATCTTATCTGGCGCAACTTATACAGTTTTTTTGTAGGCTAATTGCGTGCACTTTTGTATTTACTTTATTTCACTTTATTCACTAAATTCATGTTCAAAAATAGTTTGAGCATTCTGGCCGGGTTACTTGCTGAGCAATCGTGGTTGGTGTGGGTTAGACGTCTGTTGCAGCGGCTGCTTCATGGACATTTCCCTTGGCGTGAGTTGTTGCGTATAAGGGTTCCAAACTGAAGTCGTCTTGGCCGGCGCTGGGCTTCTGTTGTCCCTTGATCTGGCAGTTGTGTTTCCATACACAATAGCTGATGCCCCACAGTGGGCCAATGACCAGTATTGTTACTATACTGCTGACAGACCCTGTCGTAATGGATAGGTGCCTCCAGTGTGTAGTAGATAGGTCATGTATTATTTGCTGCTGTCGAGTTAGCAGCACGCTTACGTGACCTGATGTTTCCAGGCTCGGTTCTTCGGCTAAGCTTGGATACTCGATTCCCATTGATCCTGCATGTGATGTAATGTTGACTTGCAGAATTTTATTGAATGTTGCAACGACCGGGATCGTACTGAATGATCGTGCGTACAGAATGTGTTGTCCTGTGTGGATGTAGCACTCTGGAGCGATCTGGATGACTCCGGTATCTTCAAGAGTCACTTCCTCTCGTACGTCGTTACAGATGATTGCTGCACTGGTGGCCTTGTTGGCTACAAACATCCATGTGTTTGCCTTGTACAGCTCCTTCCATCTTATTGTGGTGACATTGTAGCGTTGTATGCTACATGGCACCTTGTCCAAGCGTTGATACATCTCGTCGATGATGCAGTTGGGGTTTTTCTCGACACTATTTATGACAGTGGGTGTACATAAATAAGTGTGTTCCTTTATTGGAATGCTGACTTCGAACTTGGATGGTGGTATGCTGAAGTACTGCTGATGGTTGTAGTCCACAGCTAAGAAATACGGGTTGACTGCGATAGTTGCATACTCTCCGCTTCTTATTTTTCTAGGGATGGCGGTGACCTTCATGACTTCGTATTCGGTTACTTCGGTGATATGAAAGTATCCAAATATTTTAATGGCTTCCTTGGTTTGTCCCACCTCCATCTTGTACACTGGCGATGGCAATATTCGTAGGTTTGGTGGTAGCTTCAAGGACAGCTGACTTATTATTGTTGCTATTTCAGCTGGTGATACGAACTCAAATAAATGGCTCCGCTTAAACACTGCGTCAAGCAACTTCCTGTATTTTTCTGCCACTTCCTGCAAATAGTTGCTGGCAACTTGATATGCTGATAACACGTGAACATTTAATTTATTGGCGTCAATGGATCTGTACCAGGCCTTCATTTCGTTAATAAGGTGAATTCCTTGGTTGAATTGCTCTCTGTATTGTTCACCGTAGTTATTGCTGCTAACATCAACTTCGCTTGGTGACCGGAAGCGTCGACTAGTACCTGCTGATTCTTGTCTAGATCAGCGATGTCCTTATACACTTCTTCATTTACTCCAAACACTGATGCCAGGAACTTCCCTAGTAGTCCTCTTCGTGTTCGGTGTGAAGCTATTGTCCGGATGCTTCTCATGTCCCACAGGATATTGATTTGTTGTTCCATTATGTGGTGCATGAATTCGTTGCAAAATTGGTCTTCCGTCATCTCGTTGCTGTTGTCGCATAATTGTTTAAATTGCTCAGTGGTGGCGTTAATTCCATGCTCGTCCGTGATGAAGGCAGATATCGAATATTCCATCCCTATTCGAATTATCCCTCTATCGAGCTTCGAATTACCCACGTGTTCCACGTATATACCGGGTTGTAAGCTTTGCAGCGTATAGTTCGCTATACTGCCGGGAATTACGTGACACATCATGAGCATGCATATAAATACTGCTGCGTGTGTTTTCATATCTTGGCTCCGTGCTGACCTTGTGGTAGGTCTGGAACTGCTGATCCTTGTGTGCACTGGATTGCCCTCGTTGTTTATAGGTAGCTGACAAACCTTTGTTATGGGTCGTTTAATTTGACTTCTATCTTTGCCCTGGATTGTCACTACTCTTATTAGTCCATCCTTTCCTGGATGTGTATTAATTATTCGTGCTAACGGCCACTTGTTTGCCGATATGTTGTCTTCCTTGAGGAGTACCAAATCCCTATTTCTATGTTCTGTCTCGGAGTTTTCCATTTCCCACGTTGCTGTAACCTGGATAGGTATTCTGTTGACTAAGCTTTCCAGAAAATCTTTTTTCATTTTCTGTAGCAGTTTCCATCTGCTTAAATGATTGTCAGTGACTATGATGTCGTCTGGTTCGGCTGGTGTGATGAGTGCTTGTCCGATCAGGAAGTGTCCTGGGGTGATTGCTGACATGTCGTTTGGATCGTTATTCATTGGTGTCAGTGGTCTTGAGTTCAGACAAGCCTCAATTTGATACAACAGGGTTGTCATCTCTTCGAAGGTGAGTGTATTGTCTCCGATGACCCTTTTGATATGGTACTTAATTGACTTCACCCCTGCCTCCCAGATTCCACCCATGTGGGGGCTTGCCGGGGGGATGAAATGCCACTGGACTGCTTCGGTGCTTAATTTGTCCTGTATTTGGGTGTCCAATAGCTTACTAGCTCCCACAAAGTTGGTACCGTTGTCACTGTAAATGTGGGCGCATTTTCCTCTCCTTGCAGTGAACCTTCTGAATGCTGCTATAAAGGCATTAGCAGTCATGTCGCTCACTGCTTCAATGTGTATGGCCTTTGTGGCCAAACAAATAAAAATGGCGATGTATCCTTTGTAGGACTTGTTGCCTCTTCCTTTGGATACTCTAATTTGGATTGGTCCAGCGTAGTCCAGTCCAGTGTGTGTAAATGGAATGGACGGTGTCACTCGTGCAGGGGGTAGTTGTCCCATTAGCTGATGCATAGGTGCTGCCTTAACCCTTGCGCATGTCATGCATCTGTTGATAATTTTGGCAATCGCCTGCTTGGCTCGTACTATCCAGTACTTTCTCCTTATGAAGGCTAACGTAGCTTGATTACCTCCATGTAACGTTTGGTGATGTGCGTTTCTGATGATCAGATTGGCTATATGACTGTTGCTGGCTATGGTGATGGGGGTGTTTCTCATCGTAAGGTAACAGCGAGTGCTGTATCCTTCCTCCCACTCGAAGAATTCCATCTCCATCTAGGAATGGGTACACGTTGAACAAGGAACTTTTGCTGTCTACCATTTTGCCTTGCTGTAGTAGGTGATGTTCTCTTGGGAAGTCATGCCTTTGTGCTGATTTGGTTATGCACTTTAGGCTATCACGTAGCTCGTTGGTGGTTAGTTGTTGGACCGCTACTACTTCCTTCCTACATTTCTTCATAAACCGCTTACAGTAAGCGATTACTCTTATCATTTTGTTGAATGATGAGAATCTTTCCATGTCATCTGCTGCCTCACTGACTGCCGCATGAACTGCTACCTGCCGAGGTTTCTTTCTTTCTTCTTCAGTAGTACTCTCTACTGTTGTTTGGGCCTTTATTCGTTCCTGGGTATCTTCCTTTGATAACCATTCAGGGCCGTGGAACCATAACTCTTGGTCACCTAATCTGGATGGTTGTACTCCTCTTGTGACCAGGTATGCCGGGTTATCTTCCGACTTGACGTGATTCCAGCACTGCGTGCCGACGCACTCATGAAATGTAGCAACCCGATTTGCTACAAAATTCTTCCATCTCTCTGGACTTTCCTTTATCCAGGCTAGAGTTATCATTGAATCTGTCCAGGCATAGATTTCAATGTTGTCTAACTCCATGGTTGAAATGATCTTCTTTATTAGTTTGGCTAATAATTCAGCCGAACATAATTCTAGTTTTGGCAGTGTCTTCTTCATCTTGAGGGGTGCCACTTTTGACTTGGCTGTGAGTAACGTCACTGTCGTGGTCCCTGATGGTGACGACCTTTTTATGTAAATCGCCGCCCCATAAGCGCGCTAGAGGAGTCACAGAAACCATGCATCTCTGTGTGGCCATCTTCTCCATAATTTATCCATCTTGGGATGTGCACTTTTACCTTCGGTAATTCTTGCCTGAATCTTGACCATCTGTCTTGTATATCCTTGGGTAATTCTTCATCCCATGAATACTGTCCTACCCATAATTCTTGTATTAATAACTTAGCAGTTATTATAACTGGTGCTAGTAGTCCTAATAGGTCAAAGATTTGTGCTATCTCTGAAAAGATCTTTCTTTTCGTTATTTCGCCTTCTGGTTGCTGCTTGACTTTGTATTGTAGTACGTCAAGTGTTGGTGACCAATGTACTCCCAGTGTCTTCCTAGTAGCATCTTCCTTGTCCCCTAATATGATGTTGGTGCTTCCTTCAGCTTCTGGAAGGTTACTAGTCCATTTCCTGAGATTAAACCCTCCAGTTTTCAACATCTTGGTTAGTTCGTTTTGGATGCTCCTTGCGTCTTCTTTGGAACTGGCTCCTGTTAGAAGATCGTCTACATAGAAGTCCCTCATGGCAATCTGAGAACCTCTTTGGAATCGGAATTGTTCATCCTTGGCCAACTGCTGCAAAGTCCGAACTGCCAGGTAAGGAGCTGCGGTTGTGCCATAACTCACTGTGGTTAGCTGATACTCTTGGAGTGGTTCTGTTTGCGAGAACCTCCACACAATTTTCTGGAAGTGCTGATCATCCTCAGCTATCTGTATTTGTCTATACATCTTCTCAATGTCTGCTGTTAATGCAAACTCATATTTCCTCCATCTCAGAAGGATATCTGTTAAAGCTTGCTGTAGTCTTGGCCCAGTGTACATCATTTGGTTCAGGCTTTTCCCATTTGATGACTTGGATGTAGCGTCAAAGACTACCCTTAACTTGGTTGTATTACTGTCCTTTATGACAGCTTGGTGAGGAATGTAGTATCCTCCTCTCGGATCCTCATCTTGATCAATTTTCCTCATGTGACCCAAAGAAATGTATTCCCTCATGAACTCTTTATATTCGGACTCCAATTTTCTGTTAGTCTCGAATCGTTTTTCCAATTGCAGCATTCTGGCAACTGCTCTTCTTCTTGATTCGCCCAAATGACTGGGGTCCTCCTTGAATGGTATTTTTACCACATAGGTCCCATCTTGCTTCCGAAAATGGGATTCCTTGAACTGCTGTTCACAGTCTTGATCTTCATGAGAGATAGGTTTCTCCCTTGAGACCTCTTCTATTTCCCAGAATTTTCTGAGTTGGTGATCTTCTTCTAGGTTAGATACCATGCTCACCACTCTCTTGTTTGGTTGTTTTGCTGCCTCTACTGCCCCAGATAAGATCCATCCTAATTCTGTCCTTTGCGCCATCATTCCTTGTCGTGTCTTCTTAACCCCTTCTAGGAGTATATCCTTGTATAGATCGGCTCCTATCAGGATATCTACTGGACCTGGCATGTTGTAAGTAGGATCGGCCAGTAGGCAGTGTTCCCATGCGTCCTTCTCCTTTTCTACGATCGTATTCCTTGGCAACGTTCCTGTCAATCTTGCCATTATAAGCAGATCCCCATACATTCGGAAGTTGCTGGAAAATCGTGGTCTGACTTCTACTTCAACCTTTCCTTTGGATTTCCCTGCTTCGCTTTTCCCTAGCCCTCTGATGTCTGCTTGGATTTTAATTCTTGTTAATGCCAATAGTTGTGCTGCTTCTTCAGTTATAAAAGATGCCTGTGATCCTGGATCGACTAAAGCTCTCAACAGTTCATAATGTCCTCCGGCTGCCTTTATTTTAAAAATGCCGTGGCTAGCAGAACTTCCTTCTGGTTGGGATTTTTCGATTTTCTGCTAACTAGGCTGCTTACTTCTTCCACTGTTTGTCCGGAGGTGGAGGCCACTTGGGACTTCCTAATTGGCTCCTGCTGAGGTTTTGCAATTACCTGTTGAGGACATCTTACCGGAGTTCTGCTCCATTCCTTATGCAGCATAGTATGGTGCCATGTGTCGCAGTTTTGACATTTGTTTGAATTATAACATTTTTCATTTTCCTTGTGGACTAAACATCTCACACACACCCGATGACGCCTGATGGTTTGGTATCGATCGTCACTGCTCATGGAAATGAATTTCGGGCATTGTGTGATCTTGTGGCTGTTGTTGCAGATCCGACATCTACTGATGCTTGCTTGATAACTCCTTACTGGCCATGGTTTTCTTGTTGATTCTGACATTTTAATTGGTTTTGCGATTTCCAGCTTCCTTTTGGAATCTTGAATTGCCTCCAGTGATTGGAATGTTTTTTCCAAAAACTTCAACAAGTTTGCCAGATCCTGGATCTCTCGAGAATTTGTCAGCGACTGTTCATATAACTTCTTTGTATCCTTGTCTAACTTCTTTACCAGTAGATGTGCTATTATTGGTCCTCACGACTCAGTATTTACGCCCATGTTGGATATGGCACGTAAACTTTCCAATGTGGTATCATGCAGCTGTTTTAGGCTGGCTGCTGATTCACAATTCAAGTTGGGCAGTTCTAATATGTTGTCTAAAAATTTAGAAAACAAAATTCTTTTGTTATTATACCTGCTTTTTAGTAGATCCCATGCGGTTTCATAGTTAGCGTCCGATGCTTCGAGATGTTTTATCAATTTACTTGCCTCGCCTCTGAGGTAAGTTTTGAGGTACTGCATCTTCTCTGCATTGCCTAATGTGGCATTGTTGTGGATGAGTCGCCCAAAAATGTCGTGGAACGTGGTCCAGTTCTCATAATTTTCTTCAAACATCGGCATCGTGATTTTGGGCAATGGGATGGCCAGTTCTTCTCGTGCTCGTGATTGTTCACTTCTCGGGATGCTACTTATTTTGTTAAATATTTGAGCTATTACCTGGTTATAACGCTCTCGCATCTGATTGTAAACACCATCCGTGAAGTAATGCTCCGCAAATTCTTGCTCACATCCGAGGATTTCCTTATGCATTCTCGTAATATTCTCCCACTGGTCGGAAATTTTGTTGGTTTTATACTCATAGAACATTTTTGTCTGGACTTGTTCCAATGCTAACATTGCATCGTCAAGTACCTCGCTAAATAACTGTATTTCAATTTATTGCTTCTTGAGTCTGCCTACTTGTTCGATGGGGTTTTCCTTTCTCTCGGTTTCTAAGCCGTTACTCTCCTCACTAGCTGGATTTAGCTTCTCCTGCCATTCATGTATGTAATCTGTAGTTATTTGAAATCTTTCTTTCACCTGGCTGTAGAAATCCTTTTTTATGTATTCATGATCCGCTGGAAGTCGCTTCCGTAGTTCCATGTCACCGTTCTCGAATGCCTTCCACAATTCTTCTAATTCATCCTCTTTCTTGGCTAGGTACATCTGATTCTTTCTGCTTCCGGAATCCTTCTTCATATTTGTGAACAGTTGGCACATTTTGTCCACCAGCTGTTTGTGCTCCTTTATAATTGACTCCATGTCGATGCGGCCTTTTTAATGGCTTTGGTACTAAAACTGGCTTAATAAGTAGTATCTTACCACTTTACGTATTTTCCAAGTTCTTAGCGGATCGATTGCCGCTGAAGATTCTTCCCGCTGCACGGCGGAAGCCCTTGGAAGTTACTAGCAGGACTTATGCTGCTATCACTAATTCTCGCCTTTTCCTTTGGCGGAATTCCTTTGATTGAGTCGTAGGACGTTTTCTCCTTAGCGACGGCTCAATTTGAACTTCTCCCTAATCTTTACACAGAAGAGTACATACCAATCTTGTTGCGAGTCCTCCAAATTTTCCTACGGATATGGCAAATCCGGTCCAGTTGCTTACTTGCCCAGAGCTTCGAATCTGTTCCGCGTACCCAAGACTCTTGATTGTTGCACTAACTTCTTTCAGCCTCCAATTGGTTGGCTTGAGGGTTTTTACCCAAAAAATCTTCTCCGGGGGATAGTTGGCTTGTAGGACCAATGTCTTCTCAAAATTCCGGTTTCTTCGTAATCGGGGAGTTGTTGGCTCGAAGGACCAATGTAAAAGATGTGTCCCAAAATTACTTGGAACTTAGCACCTTTTATGTTTGTTGTAAAACCAGTTTAGTTTTATTCGACAGGAGTTTATTTTGTTGTTAAAAGATAGGGGGAAGTAGCTAGGCCTGACTACCTCGTTACAAACAATTTTAGCCTGTGTTTAACCCCATCAATGAATACACATTCGTGGTTGAACGTATATTAAATTCTAATACATATCACATAGCTTTTATACAATAAATGTATGCCATATTTACTTCCTATTATAAATAATTACAATCATATGTGCGTAATATTAATTGCTAAGTTTGTTATCTTGACCCACTAGTTACAAAATTTCTGCGCTGTGCCTTTGACATGCGATATAATACACAATTAAAACCTGCAACGTCTGTTTTGAAATATAAGGAACTGGCACTTGTTGCGTGTGTCGTTTACATTTAGTTGTTACCGCGACACAGAAACTTGACCCATATCTTATCTGGCGCAACTTTTACAGTTTTTTTGTAGGCTAATTGCGTGCACTTTTGTATTTACTTTATTTCACTTTATTCACTAAATTCATGTTCAAAAATAGTTTGAACACTTAGTAAATGCAAGCCAATTACCTATCTATAATTAAGCCTTCATTTTTAAAAATTATTATTTGATACCTATTTTAGTTGTGAATTCAAATTTTTAATTGTATGCCTATAGTAGAAATAGATTACATTAAACTACAGGCAAAGAGAGACATATTTCAACCTAGAGTAAATTGGAGTATTATTTGAATTGTCCAAGCTATGTTTTGTCTCTCTGACCTCAAAGTGGCAGCGAGTACGCTTGCTTGTCTAATCCCTATATCTGTCAGCGCTAAGGTACATGTTTCTATCAGCCTAATTTCGATCTCTGGGGTAAGTGCACTTGGTCATTTTAACTTGCTTTCTGATCCTTGCCGAATTTGTTTAACTTTCGGGGTATTTCTAGCTTTTCTCATTCCGTAACTAACCGTTTTGATAACGAGTTAAGATAATTCCGTATTCAAGTGCACTTGTCCCGTATCGTGCACGTGTTGGTCTGCTTCAGTAAGTTCCTTCTGTAAGTTGCCGTTTGATTGCATTTCTGTAATGCTGGGATTTGTGGCCTGAGAAGTTGTGTTTATTTTGATTGAGATTATAGGGATGTGCAAAATGCCAGCTTATTCGACTGAATCCATTCAGGCTTCATCGAACTTCACTTTGGTAGTTTGTCTTTGAATTGGTACGTTACATTTGCGGCAACGCTTCGGAGGAGCACCCTTAACATCTCATCGAAGCTATATTTGCTAACAATCTAGTTTGCCCATTTAATTTAAGTTCAATTGTTGTTATACACTCTTATTTACTTGTTGTGCTGATGACCCAGTTGTCCAGCTTATGCTGAACGATCTGTGATATTTAGGTTAATACTAGTATTTTAGACCATATGTTTGTTGGGTGCTCCCGGCATGCTGAATATCTGTATTAAAGTACCATATTATTGACTATTATACATTTTTCTATCAATTTGTGTGTTTTAGTTACAGAAAATTGATTTATAATCTGGCTATTTATTTTTTTAGTTTGCTGATGCTGGTGCTTAAGCGATATTTATTGTATTTCAGATTATTGTAATTTTGGTTGAACTTTGAGTTTATGACTTCTCGATTTTATCTGCTATACCTAGAAAGACTCATTGGCGCCCCCGTTGTAATGATCCATGAATTTAAGCTTTTGTAATGAACCTATGCCGTCTTCACTGTTTAATACCATCTTCACTGTTTAATAACCGGCCCTCAAATGTGCTCATG